>APFE031580509.1:7779-26065 GCA_000404065.3 Pinus taeda | reverse complement strand
AAAAATTAGGACAAGCTATGTAGCAGTTAACTAATGTGTTAAAGTAGAAGGCCAAGTTCACTGTTTCTAGTGCGAGTTGACTTGGAAAAGGACGAGTAAAACACTCTAATTCTAGATCGAGGCTTAGGACGAGTTGCATGAGCCACTCACTCACCAGTTCGATTCCTAAAGATGAGACTTGCTAACTTTAGCCATTCGAATTGCCTTTAAAAGGAGGAACGAAGGCACTCATTATATCATAATTGAGCATGGGTTTGTGTGAGCTTATGAGAGAAAGGTGCCAAGAGTTCTTGAGCGAATTGTTGGAGAGGAAAGCAAATCCTCAAGGAAGTGTGCATAGAAATAGGAGGATTTCTTATTTAATAGGGGCTACTAGTGCACATGAAAATTGGAGGCAGGATCAGGGAACAAGCGAGTGTTTTAAGCCTGGTCTAAAGCAGTGAGAACCATTGTATTATCTAGCAAAACAGAGATTGTTTGTAAGAGATCTATTGCTCATTCTTTGTCAGTAATATTCTCAATCAAGCAGAGGGTTTTCCCAGTTGGGTTCCCTAGAAAATTGTGTTCTATTGTGTGAATTGTGTATTTATTTCTGCTTCTATTCCGTTACATTTTGGTAGAAATTTTTTATCTATTTGAAAAGAACCTATTTTCAGATTGTTCATATTAGCATTTGCAGAATTTTGTGGATTTTGTACATGGTATCATAGCAGCAAACAGGATAAACACCAACACAAAGGGATCAGTTTATTGTTGGAGAACAGAAATCAGTTTTTCAAGAACAGTTCTTTGGACAGGCAGCATGGTGTACGAAGGACTGAGTGTTGATCATTCTCTTGAAGGAGCTTCGAACTGCATCTCTTGGAAAG
This sequence comes from Pinus taeda, assembly GCA_000404065.3. Classification (NCBI taxonomy): domain Eukaryota; kingdom Viridiplantae; phylum Streptophyta; class Pinopsida; order Pinales; family Pinaceae; genus Pinus; species Pinus taeda. The sequence goes on along the minus strand of APFE031580509.1, from coordinate 25,196 downwards.
GGAGGATTATGATAGTGTTGGAGGATAATGGTTTGGGAAACTTCGTGAAGCAGGCTGTCCCAGTACCTTAAGATCCCCAACAATTGGCCCAACATACTAAGAATGGTGTCAAGGCTAGGAGGATTATTCTAGAGGGGTCAAAGATCATCTAGTTCCTCATATAGTGGCTCTTAAGAAGTTGGGGAGTATCTGGATGAAACAAGGAGAGCCCATCACACATATCTTACTAGGTTATCTCAGGTTCGAGATGAACTAGGTGGTGTGTGGTGGTGTTGTTCCAGGATGTTGTTAGTAGGAGAGAGAACTTTTGCAATTGGGAAAGGTTTTGGACTGGATACATATAGGAAGAGATTCGAAGAGGAACCTTAAAAGGGAGATCAGTCAAGACTAAGGAAGAGGAGAATTTTGCTTTTGCAAGTAAAGCCAAGGGCAAGAAAGGCAATGGAAAGGCGAGACCAGTCAGAAGAGTGACAGGAAGAAGGATCTAAGTAAGATCAAATGCTTCCATTTCCATGAGTTTGGACACTATGCTAGTAAGTGTCCTAATAAGAAAAAGGGGTCAAATAAGGAGCATGTGGCTGCATCAACTGAGGTAGATGGGTTTGCTTCTCAGTTTGATAAATATTTCTCATTGATAGCTTGCATGGCAAGCTCTGTAGGCAGCAACACATGGTATATTGATTCAGGTGCCTATTTCCATATGACCAGGAACAGGGAGTATTTCAACTAGCTAGAGGAGAAGGATTTATAGGTGCATATCGAGCTTGGAGATAATGGAAAGTATGCAACCAAAGGGGTTGGTATTGTCAACTTTGAGATGTAGTCTGGGAGCACTCTCCATCTCAGAGATGTTCTCTATGTTCCAGGGTTGAAGAAGAACATGGTTTCAGTAGCTACCCTTGAGGACAAGGGATAAGATGTCATCTTAAGCAGAGGTAAGGTGTACATCAAGCATCTAGCTTCTAGATCAGTGAAGCAGATAGGTGTTAGGATGAAGAAACTTTACAGGTTGTAGGTGGATATTTGTGCATCCTTGAGTAGCAAGGCAGGTGGTGAGCAGAGTAGAGATATTGGAAAACTTTGGCATATGCGCATGGGACAATTGCATCATAGGGCGTTGAAGATTCTTCAGATCCATGGAGTGTGCAAGGGATGCATGCTTGGCAAGTATGCCAAGTCTTCTTTTCAGGGTTGAGATAACAGAGCCAAAGAGATTTTGGAGTTGGTGCATTTAGATGTGCGTGGACCCTTCTCTTGTTTGTCTCTTATGAGACGTAGGTATTATGTTACTTTCATTTATGATTATTCCTGTAAAACTTGGATTTATTTCATTAAAAAGAAAGACAAGGTCTTAACCAAGTTCATGGAGTTTAAGGCTTAGTTGAAAACCAGACAGGGAAGAAGATCAAGGCAATGAGAAGTGACAATGGTGGAGAATATGTCTCCAATGGCTTCAAGGAGTTGTGTGCAAAAGAAGGCACTAGGAGAGAGTTGATGGCACCTCATAACCCTCAGCAGAATGGGGTGGTTGAGAGGAAGAACCACAACATTGTTGGAGCAGGCAGGGCCATTTTGCATGATCAAGGACTACCTATGTTCTTGTGGGCAAAGGCATGCAACACTGCAATGTTTATGCAAAACCGGAGTCAACACAGGGTTCTTGGACGAGATGTGACGTTCGAGGAGGACAGAGCCTTGAGGGATTGGAGCAGACAACAGTAGTTAAGATTAAGGAGCCTTAGGCAGGATCATAAACAAAGTCTCAGATAGGTGGCAAGAGGCCCACACAGCAGGATGATGAGGAGAAGAGAACAGGATAGAGCAGGAAGCTACTCAGATGGAGACTCTTGACACAAGGGGGAAGAAGGCCAAGTGGGCCGAGAGGTTGGTTTAGGAAGCCCAGGAGCAGGTTGAAGCTCCTAACACCATGTTCAGGCAGAGTAAGAAGCCATAGAGGTACACAAGTTGCATGACAATGATGACAGAGTTGGTGGACACTGAGCCTTCTTCTAATGAGGCAATGATGGCAGAGTTGGTGGATACTAAGCCTTCTTCTTACAAGGAGGCAACTTCTCAGTAGGTTTGGCAAGATGCCATGGTGGAGGATTATTCCTCCATCATGAAGAACGGTGTGTGGGGGATTGTGCCACGACCTGAGGGAAAATAAGTAGTTGGATCGAAATGGGTGGACAAGGTGAAGCATGGCGTAGATAAGAGTGTGGAGAAGTACAAGGCCAGGTTTGTGGCCAAGGGCTTCTCATAGACTAAGGGCATAGATTATGATGAGACTTTTGTCCCAGTAAGACGATATTCATCCATAATACTATTATGGCACTTGCAGCATAGATGGGGTGGAAGATCCACCAGATGGACGTGAAGACAACCTTCCTCAATGGAGTGGTTGAGAAGGAGATTTATATGGAGCAGCCAAAGGGGTTTGAGTAGTCCAGTAGAGACACACATGTGTGCAGGCTGAAGAGAGCTCTTTATGGGCTCAAGCAGACTCCGAGAGCATGGTACACTTGTATTGATAGTTACGTTCGGGGATTGAGCTTCACTAAGAGTGAGGCGGATGCCAACCTATACTACATCATGGTTGGAGGACTTTCGCTTATTCTAGTGCTCTATGTCGACGACCTATTATTGACTGGAGCAGACAACTTGATCTAGGATTGCAAGGAGGACCTTGCAAGGGAGTTTGGGATGAAGGAAATGGGGCTTATGCACTATTTTCTTGGCTTGGAGATTTGCCAGGGTGATGGTGGGATATTCTGTTGATTTGGGGTAGCATCAGATGTGTTCTAGCCACAAAAATTGGTGGAGAGGCTAAAGCACATGAGATCTCCAATACCTAGAAAGGGTTTGAGTAGATTCTAAACAGTTTGAGAGATATTAAAATAATTAATATTTTTAATGAGGTCCCTAAGTCTAAACCTAGGGAAAATAAAATATTAATGTGTATTAATATAAAACTGTGTTAGAATGGTCCAAAAGTCATGGATCAAGCCAAATCTAATCTTAACCGTTGATTAGGGACTTAATCTCGGTCGTTGATTTGTCAACGAGAAAAATATAAGAGGAGGCTTGAGGGTCACTTGGAGAACACACCAAGAGATCAAGATTTCGATTTTCTAGGGCTGGGTTTGCTGAGAAAGTTGAGAGAGTGATCAGAAGGCAGTGAATACAGAAGCAGAGAGGTAGAGATAGCACCGAGAGGATCAGTGCAGTAGCCGGAGAGAGGGACGCAGAAGCAGCCAAGGGTTCATGCAGAGCCATCTAGGGCTCACGCAGAGGCAGCCAGGAGCTGTGTAGTGCCTCAGAGGGCCAGCGTGGGTGACGCAAAGGGCCAGAGCGCTGATGTAGGCCAAGCCAGAGTGATGTTGGGATAACGCTAGGCCAGAGAAAGGCTGACACTGGGGTTTCGTTGGGCAGATTGGAGCTGTGGAGCTGTCGGACTGTTTATTTAGGGTTTTAGCTGGAATATCTGCTTCTGAGTAGAGAGTTACTACTACCGAGATTTTCCTCTGTTGGTTGAGCCGGATTTGGCACCCAGATTGTATTCTGAAACTGCTTAATAAATCAAACCCTCAAATAGCTGCACCGGTTTTCCCACCTTGGGTTTTTCCGGGGACATTAGTCCAAAAACAATGGTGTCACTTGTGTGCTTGTTTCTATTTCCTTCAGTTGATGATCTGTAATATGTTGAGCATGTACTTGTATTTATTTCCAGTATTTACATGGTAAATAACTTGTTAATTAACCGAACAAGTAGGTAGGAATAAATCAGTAAAGTGCATGAAGGGTTTCTAATGTGTTAGACATAGAAATTCCAACATGGTATCAAAGCATGGTTGCAGATCACAGAAGAATTGAGGACATCAGCCGAACAGAGCAGCAGCAGCAGAAAATAGCTGTCTCGAGTGACAGAAGTTGTTCCTAGTAGAGTAGTAGCAAGGAAGGGGTGACGCAGTGCCTATGTCATCAAGATTGAGCCATGAAGAGGCAGTGCAAGCAGAAAACCGCTGTCTCGAGTGACAGAAGTTGTTCCTAGCAGAGTAGCAGCAAGGAAGGGGTGACGCAGTGCCTGTGTCATCAAGATTGAGCCGGGAAGAGGCAGCGTAGAGGTTGAGGGAGGCAAAGGCAGGCTCATGCGCGCAGAGGCCAGGAGGGCTGATGCAGTTGGCTGAGGAGGCTAATTTGCCAGTGCCGGGATTGCACAAAGCCTAGGAGCTCTAACCTTCAATTTGTTGCGGTTTAGGAGGCTGTGGGTAAGTTACAGAGTGGAGCTGGTGGGGTACTGTAGTTAGAACAGTACCTAACAGGGCAAGGCCAAGGTAGAGGGAGTTGCTACCGAGGTCGATTTCTAGCCAAGGAATCCAAATCAATGTTGTAGTGGCACGGACGATTGGAGAGGGGCATCTCGACATTGGCAAAAGGGTTTCCAGGAGGGAAATTGAGGCTCAGAGGAGTCATACCGAGAACTTCTAGGAGGGAAGTGGAGGAGCAGCGAAATGGCACTACACAAAGTAAGAGACCAAGACAGATTGGACGGAGCCTCAAATTTCATAGTCTGGAAGGCCAAAATCTTATCCGTACTAGAAAGGAATCGTGTCAAGCACTTCGCCTTGAGGACGTTAGCTATCCTAGTTGACTCGGCTGATAACGACAAGTACAAGGATACAATGGCGAGAGCTAAGAGTATCATCCTTGACGGGGTGAAGGATCATATAGTACCACATATTGCTGAGAAGAACACGGCACTGGAGATGTGGGAGGCCCTGACCAAGTTGTATCAGCATACTTCCGTGCAGAGGAAGATGCTATTGGAAAATCAGCTGTGATCATACTAAATGCAGAAGGGAGAACAGATCAATCCATTCCTCGATCGATTGAAGGGGATCCGGGATCAGCTGACTTCCATAGGGGCAACACCGGATCCAGAATTGATGTTGAGAACAGCCCTAAACGCAATCTCAGAAGACTAGGAGGTGTTTGTCCAAAGCATACTAGGCAGGGCAACCCTTCCAGATTGGGAGGAAATGTGAGCTACTCTTTGCCAAGAAGAGATCAGAAAGCTGAGCAAGGCAAGAAGCAGCGACAAGGGGATCAGAATCAAGGAGGAGGAAGATGTTGCCCTAGCATCTGAGGGAAAGCACGAGAAACAGAAGAAGGACCTCTCCAAGGTCAAAAGCTTCCACTATGGGGAGCTGGGTCATTGTGCGACCTAGTGTCCAAAGAAGAAGAGTAAGGGAGAGGCCTCTGAGACCAAGGCAGTGCTAGCAAGGGCAGAGAAGGAAGTGGAGACAGACAATGGCTGTGCCATGAGTGCTCATGTGCCACTTCAGAAGAAGTGGGGAGACATCGAGCTATAGTCAGGAGGACTACAGGTGATGAGGGGCAGGATCCTCGAGGTACTTAGCCTCTTAGATTAGACCTTGCTACGGGAGCCCCGAAGAGGAGTAGCAATACTGGCAATGTCAGTAGAGACGGATGCAAATGGAGCGATAGAGGGAGCTACAGTGCAGGATTCCCAGAATAGTGTGAGGCTAACAGGTTGCAACAGTGCGAGAGGCACGGGAGTGTTGCACCAGTGCAGGATGGCATAGAGAGGTGTGCAACGGTGTGAGATGCATGGAGTTGTTGCAGCAACACAGAGGTCAAAGAGGGAGCACTTGTCAGTGACAGAGGGAGCTTCAGCATCAGGAGTGTTTCTAGCCTGGCGGAGATGTTAGAGTTAGGAGATCAGTTACTTACTTCTCAGTGCAGCAGTTAGCAGTGGTAGTGTTATGGGCAGCACGATGTAGCATGATGAGAGGGGTTATGGTGCAAATGCAGCAATGGCAGTGGTAGGGCCATGTGCAGCAACACAAATGTAGAGGGAGTTGCAGTACGGATGCAACAGTGGTAGTGGCAGGGCCATGGGTAGCAGTACAAGATGCAGCAGTGTAGAGGATGTTGGGCAGCAGGCCTAGCATCAGCATAGGGACCGATGCAGGATGATTAGAGTGATGCTCAGTGAGGAGTATTACGAGAGCACAGTCCTCGCTAAGAGGGAGTGTTGATTTGGGGTAGCATCAGATGTGCTCTAGCCACGAAAATTAGTGGAGAGGCTAAAGCACATGAGATCCCCAATACCTAGAAAGGGTTTGGGCAGATTCTAAACAGTTTGAGAGAAAATAAAATATTAATGTGTATTAATATAAAACTATGTTAGAATGGTCCAAAAGTCATGGATCAAGCCAGATCTAATTTCGGTCGTTGATTTGTCAACGAGAAAAGTATAAGAGGAGGCTTGAGAGTCACTTGGAGAACACACAAAGATATCAAGATTTTGACTTTTTGGGGTTGGGTTTGTTGAGAAAGTTGAGAGAGTGATCAGAGTTTGCAGCTGAGGGGTAGTGAATATAGAAGCAGAGAGGCAGAGATAGCACCAGGAGGATCAGCACAATAGCCGGAGAGGGATGCAGAAGCAGCCAAGAGTTCACGCAAAGGAAGCCAAGAGTTGCACAGTGCCTTAGAGGGCCAGCCTGGGTAACGCAGAGGGCCAGAGGGCTGACGTAGGCCAAGCCGGAGTGATGTTGGGCTAACACTGGGCCAGAGAAAGGCTGACGCAGTCCCTAGAGGCTAATGCTAGGGTCTCGTGGGGCAGATTGGAGTTGTGGAGCTGCCAGAGTGTTTATTTGGGGTTTCAGTTGGAATATCTGCTTCCAAGTAGAGATGTACTACTACCGAGATTTTTCTCTGTTGGGTGAGTTAGATTTGGAACCCAGATTGTATTCTGAAACTGCTTAATAAATCAAACCCTCAGATAACTGCATCGGTTTTCCTGCATTGGGTTTTTCTGGGGACATTAGTCCAAAAACAACGATGTCACTTGTGTGCTTGTTTCTATTTCCTTTAGTTGATGATCTGTAATATGTTGAGCATGTACTTGTATTTATTTCCAGCATTTACTTGATAAATAACTTGTTGATTAACCGAACAAGTAGGTAGGAATAAATCAGTAAAGTGCATGAAGGGTTTCTAATGTGTCAGACTTAGAAATTCCAACACCTTCATGGGACAGGGGAAGTACACTACAAAGATTCTTCGGAGATTTCATATACAGGATTATAGGCCCATGACCATGCCTCTAGTCACAAACTGGAGGAAGGTGGATGCTGGTAGAGAAAAACGAGTGGATGCCACAGTATATGAGCGACTCGTTGGGTCGTTGATGTACTTGGTCAACACACAACTTGATATTTGTTTTGCAATCAACCAATCGAGTCAGTTCATGTTAGAATTGAACAAAGTTCATTGGGTTGTTGCAAAGCATGTGTTGAGATATCTCAGAGGCATAGCAAATTATGGATTGTGGTATAGACAAATTGATGGAGTGAGGCTTGGGGGCTTCACAAATGCAGATTGGGCAAGGTGCTCCACAAACATGAAGAGTACCTCAGGTGGCGTCTTCAACATTAGGTTAGCAGATGTTCCTTGGTATAGCAGGAAGGAGAGATCAATTGCACTCAATTCAGCAAAGGCCGAGTACATCAATGCTAGTTTGGTAGCGTGTGAGGATATTTGGATGAGGAAGCTACTTGTGGGACCTTTCAGGGAGAGGATGAAGCCTACCGTGATACGCTGTGATAATCAGAGTTGCATTAAGTTTTCTGAGAACCCAATGTTTCATGATCACTCAAAGCATATCAAGATTCAGGTACCATCATCTTAGAGATTGTGTGTGGAAAGGGATAGTGAGGCTACTATACATTCCAACTGGGGAGCAGATAACATATATCTTGACCAAGGCATTGGCAAGAAGCGGTTTTGTTCATCATAGAGATAAGTTGGGAGTTGCACAAAATCCATTCCTCACTAAGAGGAAGCGTTGAAAATAGTAGGGAAAAATGGATTCCTTGATTTGTGCCTTAATTCAAGCAGTCAAATCGAGTTTCTTCTTTGGCATACTCAATTTCCTAAAGAATAGGAGATTTCCTAGAAATTAGGACAAGCTATGTAGCAGTTAACTAATGTGTTAAAGTAGAAGTCCGAGTTCACTATCTTCTAGTGTGAGTTGACTTGGAAAAGGATGAATAAAAGTCTCTAATTCTAGATCAAGACTTAGGATGAGTTGCATGAGCCACTAAATCACCAATTCAATTCCTAAAAATAAGACTTGCTAACTTTATCCATTCAAATTGCCTTTAAAAGGAGGAACGAAGGCACTCATTGTATCACAATTGAGCACGGGTCTTTGTGTGTGAGAGAAAGGTGCCTAGAGTTCTTGTGAAAATTGTTGGAAAGGAAAGAAATTCCTCAAGGAAGTGCACATAGAAATAGGCGGATTTCCTATTTAATAGGCGCTACTAGTGTGCATGAAAATTAGAGGCAGGATCAAGAATCAAGCAAGTGTTTCAAGCCTGGTCTAAGGCAGTGAGAACCATTGTATTCTCTAGTGAAACAAAGATTGTTTGTAATAGATCTATTGCTCATTCTTCTTTAGTAATATTCTCAATGAAGCAAAGGATTTTCCTAGTTGGGTTCCCTAGAAAATTGTGTTGTTCTATTGTGTGAATCATGTATTTATTTATGTTCCTATTCCGCTGCAATTTGATAGAGAAACTTTGTGTCTATATGAAAAGAAACTTGTTTTCAGATTGTTCATATTAACAGTTGTAGAATTTCGTGGATTTTCTACAAACTTCCATATTTTCTTCCACTACCAAGCCATAATTCCAGGTTGCCTATCCTCAATGATGTACCCATATCCCATTTTTGGGGAGTATACTCCAGATGGAGCATGTGCCCAAACAAGAGAGTTATCTCTATCTCTGATCCACACGAGTTGTATTGAGCACTTTAATGAATTGATGCCACATGTTTGTATAAGAATTGGGTAAGTTCAGATGGATCGTGTCTAACGAGCGTTGTGCCAATATAGAGATCGACCCTCATCAACAGTTTGATTCAACATATATTTTCCAATAGAGTGTAGATATTCCACTAACTCTTGAGGCAAGTGAAAGATTGTCCCACACCCTACCCAGGGGTCCATCCTAATCCGAAATTTCTCTCCCTTGCCAAATATCCCAGACAAACCTTCCCCAATCACGTGAAAGGAAGCAAGAACGACTTCCATATCACTGATATGTTCGACTTGGATTTTATAGGGGCTCTAATCCATTCTTTAAGTGAAATCCGGAAGATGTATTTCTTGTACACCACTTTTGTCCACAGACTTGCAGTGAAGAGCAGTGTCCATTCGACCTTAGCAACCAAGGCCTTGGCAAAAAATTGTAAGTTTTTGAGCCCACACCCCCCACTCCTTTGGAAGGGAGATTTTGTCCATGGAAATACTTGACCCTCTTTTTTCCGCGACCACAAAAGTTTGCAAATTTTACGAACTAAATTAAGGATGCCCTTTGGAATCCATGAGAGGGACATCCAGAAGACTGGGATGGCCTCCAAAACAGATTTGATAAGAATTAGCCTATTAGCTCGTGACAACCATTTGAAGCTCCAAACTTTATCCGTTTCTCAATTTTTTCCAAAAGCCAGTGTCAGTTCGCTTTTCTATAATTATTAGGTTTTAAGTGAAAACCGAAGTATTTGAGACCTTCATCAAACATGTTAGATTGGAAAGAAAGAAGATTCTGAGCATTGTTAAGTTCATACCGCGATAAGCCATGAAGTAAAAGGGAGGATTTGTTATGGTTTACCTACATTCCTATAGCTTTTTCAAACAAAGATAACAAAGCTTTCAAGGAAGCCAAATCCTGCCTTGAACCATCATAAAACAGTAAAATGTAATCCACAAAAAGGAGGTGAGTGATGTATAGATCCTCTGCCATGGTGACTCCCTTTAAGTCTCCCCTACTCTTGGCCTCAAAAATAAGTCTTCTTAGGCCCTCAGCTACCAACAAGAAAAGGGGTGGCGATAAGGGACAACCCTGTCTTAGTCCCTACTGGTAATGAAATAAAGGCATGGCTGAACCACTGATGAGAACAACGAAAGACACAAAAGTGATGCAACTCATAACCCAGCTAATAAATGGCACTTTGAATCACGGATGTGTCATAAGGAGGCGGATATAGATCCAATTGCCCTCTCATAAGCTTTTGAAAGATCAATCTTGATCATGGAACCCTTTAACATCTTTGTCTTTAAGCTATGGAGACCTTCTTGTGCAACTCCAATGGCCTCATGCATATGCCTTCCTTCTAAAATTGCAAATTAGTCTGTTGAGAGATTAGCTGAAATAGTAGGCTTCAAGCAATAGATAATAAATTTTTGCAATGATCTTGTAAATGCAATTACATAAAGAAATAGGCCTCTAATCATCAAAGGATAACGTTGTGTCAGATTTTGGAATGAGAGCAATAAAGGTGGAGTTGAGGGAGTCATGGATGTTACCAGTTTGTTTTGATTCCTCTACCACAGTGTTACTTGGGAGCGGGAGCGGGAGCGACATTTTCAAAAGCTCCCGGTTTGGGAGCGAATCTTGGTGGGCTCCAGCGTTGCTGCAATAATGCTGCAACTCCTAGGGCTTTCTTCTTTACTTTTATCAACCCGGTAGTTCGTAACAAACTTGGAAACGACAGTGTTGTATGCACAAGTACTAGCTCTTACTGCAGGCTGTCACTTGATCAGCTGGCACAAGTTCGCTAGGAGCTTAAGCCAACTTCTATGAGTTCTCAAAAGAAGCTTTTAACTGTGATGGAAGAAAACTAACTCTACATAGGCTATCCTATTTGCAGAAAGAGAATGAAAACTGAAATGAAACACAAACCCTAGTTTACCCACTAACCCTACTTTGGCGAGAAATGAGATGGAAACTAACGAAATGACTGCCATTGACTATTGAAAAGGTAAATTGCATTTATTCAAGCCACTTATGAAAAGAAATGAGTATAAATGATCTTTTTGTACTTTTGAGTGTTTTTATGTGGAATTATTATGCTTGTGATTTATCTGGTCGTGACTGTGCAGAGGTTTGGTGCAAAGGAAGATGGAGTTGGCTTTTGCAGAGGGTGAGGAAGGTGTGGAGAGGTCCTAAGAAGCCCCTAGTACCCTTCTGAAGATTTCCATTGCGATCAGAATTCGAAAAATCACTCACAGAAAATTCTATAGGAGGCTGCTGGGGATCTACAGGAGGATCTACAGGAGGAGGCCAAACGCTGTTTTTGGAGTTTTGAAAGTGGAAAAATGATGGAAAAAGGGAAATGAAGGCTAGATGAAGGTGTTGAGGTGTCTAGAACTTGTCAAGGAAGATCAGGGACGAATGGGATGGTCAGATTTGTTTGAATGGCAAGAAAGCAGCTTTATGGAAAAAACACAGAAATTAGGGCAGATTGGAAAAATGTTGTGAATGAGCTGGGAAATCTATGAGAAGTGAGCTGGTGCTGGCTATTTTATGGAGGGATGGTGAGCTGAGAGGTCCTGCAAGAGATCTGCACATTTACTTTATCGAAATTGACCAAAGAAGGAACTAAAAATAGAATTTTGTCTAGCTTGACCTAATTTTTGACCTACAAACAGAAAATGTTGAACAGGACCTTATGAACAGAAAAGTATGCGAGAGAACTATGGTAAAAGAACAGGAAATGATCTAAGCAAATGAATCTAAACCAATATCATCTTTTCCAAATCAAGTTATCACACTAGCTTGCATGGAAAAGCAAAAAATGTGTTTTTGGTGGCAGCAGTAGTGCCTTGACCTCAAACCATAGTCCCAAGAAGGGAGAAAGGAGATCAGGGCTTGCTGTAGCCTTTTTGAATCTTTTTTTGTCACTGCAACAACCTACTTAAGCAACTGAAACAGAAACAACTATGCTAACCATCAAAAGCAACCTAATTTAACAAAGCAAAATGAATCTATGCAAATTAAATTAACTCATGCATGGAAGCAAGAAAACATATAAATACACAAAGGAGGTGCTAGGCAGCTTGGGTTGGGCCCTAACCCAAGAGCTTCAGCCTTCTAAGAGAGATCAGTGCTGGCTCAAAAACTATTTCGTCTTCATTTATAAAAAATAGTATTTACATCACATAAACTGTTCTAAAAAGGGACTCGAAAATAAGTTGAACAATGTGCTGCACAAAAGTGCGAAAATATACTAAGAAGTGGCTAACCTACTGAGGCTTGAAGCCTTCTTATTTATACAAATGGGGACTTCCAACAGTCCTCCTAAAATCAAGGAACTCGGCTTCCAAGAACTGAAGATAAACAATAGTCCTACTTGACTTGCTCAGCTGCCCCTTGGAATCATCAATGTGGGCCTTTGTGCTCCGAGTTGCTGATGGAGGATTCAAGGAAATGGGTCATTAATGAAGGAGACACCCCCCCTACAAGTCCTCGTCCCTGTTTTCCTCGAGTTTGGCTTCCATTTGCTCATAAATTTCTTGTCTTTGTCCAAAATTGTCCAAAAAATCTGCATAAATCACTCATTAGACTACAAGGCAAAGTGACTAACCCAATTCACTCTATTAGCATAAATATATTCAGAAACATGCAACAAACTAATGACATTGGTGGATTAAGTCGAAATAAGAGGCAAAATGAGCCCATATAGTTACCCATTTCTGAGGCTCATCATCACCCCCTTGTTGAATGGGTTGCTCATCCTCTGAGCAACTAATTGAACTCTTCATCTTTAATGGCTCTGAAAAATTCCCTGACATCCCAAGCCTCTGATGTGATGTCTTTCTCTCTATCATGGAAACCTGCTTTCCTATCCATTTTTTCCCATTGTTTCTGTTCTTCCTCCTCCTTAACTCCTTCCAACAGTCCTAACAGCAGTGGAGGATTGAATTTGAGACCAATCCAGTTGGCTTTCAAATTTTGAATTGAGTGCTTATACAGGGCACTCTCCTCATGGCTTCCCTCATCCTGTTTGGGGAGTGATACTCCCTAATCCTTAGGCTATGTGGCAATGTATTCCACCTTCTCATGCAGGCATGAAGGCAGTCATCACCAAACAATCTCTCCATATCTTCGAAATGCGCATTTGCCTGTGCTTGCTTGTCAACATAGTCAAGGAGAACTTGAGGATTAGCTGCAAGGTGTTGGTGGGCATAGATGAGAGCCAAGGGTTTTGCTGGTTCTGCTTTAATCATCAAGGGCTCACTTAGCTCTTTTGCCATTATTTTCTGAATTTCCACTACTCTCTTTTCTTCATGGCTCATCCAAGATGCCATAGCCATGAGCTGCAAGTCTCCCAATGCAGCATTTGGATCCCATAAATTCATGTCAATAAGTGCCATGTTGTGTAGGTAAAATTCTACTAGCTTTGCTTTATCCTCAACTAAACTATGATCACATAAATGCATACATTGGCCATAATCTTGAAATGGTATTGTGCCCCTCTAGGCCAGTGTCTTAATTTGGAATTGGAGCCACTGATCTTTGAGGTAAAGTGCATATGATTTGGCTAGCTGCTTGCACTGTAATGCCTCCATTGCCCAGTTGGCCTTGCAGGCTAACTGTGATTCTTTTTCCTGTAGCTGCCTTTTCAAAATCAACACTTCAGTTGCTTGCTGCTTGGGATTCTTTTTCTTGTTGTTGTTTCATTAATGTCTCACTATCTGTCTATGGTTCTTCTTCTTGTTGTTGTCTCTCTATTGCCTCACTATCTGCCTAGGGTCCCTCTTTTTGTTGCTGTCCTTTCAAAATTAACAGCTCATTTCCTCCTTGAGGTTCCCTTTCTTGTAGCTACTTTTTCAACAATTCATTTTCTTCCTGCAGTTGAGCTCTTCTGATGCTCTCGGTATGCCTTACCATGCTCAATTCTCTGCTCATCTCTCTCAATTTGTTTTCCATGTGTCCTATGTCTTCGACCCCTTTGGATTTTGCAATCTGCATCTAGGTATGGGTCCTGACTCTGTCCTTTTCCAGTTCAAAGAAAAGAGGCACTGCAAATTTTTGTGGGATGATCTTCCCACCTTCTAGAAGGTTGTAGTAAGAGCCTAAGTTAGGATGTGGTCCAGGGTCTGGTATCTCTTTTGCCTTACCTTCATCTTGGGACTATTCTTCTGCCTTCTTTTCCAGTTTTTCAGTTTCTTTGAGCTTAGCCAATGTCTCCTGTAGAAAGGTTTGTGCCTCCTGTAGGACTGCTTTAGAGTCCATTAATTTGATCATTTCCTTCCAGGTGGAGGCCTTAGGATTCCCTCTCTTGTAAGTGATGGAGATTTTGGAGGGAGATTCCTCCTTTGTTACAGTAGGTGCATCCTCAATGATAATGGGTACTTTCGAAGGTGGCTAGGGCTTGCCCACTTTAATTCCGGTGCTCCTCTGAGCTTTGAAATACATAGATGTCTGTCTTTTTCTTATCTCTTTTTGCTTAGTTGGAGTGCTAAGTGCAACAAGAACAATTGGTGCTTCTCTTGCTAGTGTCTCAAGAGACACTTCTTCTTGTTGTTTTTCTTCTTCATCCTTTGCAGTTTTGCTTGTGTCTGCTATTTCTGATTTTGTTTCTGCTGTCTCTAGTGGTGTTTTCTCCTCTCCTTGCTAAGTTTCTGCCTTTCCTGTGGCAGTCTTTTTCTGAGTTGTTTTGGGCTTCTTCTTTTTAGTTCTTTCCCTCTTCCTTTCCTCTGCTTTTGATGCTGTTTTCTTCTCTACTTTAGGTTCAACTGTGGTTGTGTCATGTTTCTCCTCTTCTCTCTGTTTTTCCTCTTTTTCTTCTTCTAATTGAATATTCTGTGCTTCCTCATGGATTTCCTTCTCAAGTTCCTCTCTCTGCTCCTTCTCTTCACTGCCAAATGGACTGTGGTCATCAATGAGAGTTTTTATGTCATCGTCTCTAGTCATGTTCTTGAAAATTTCCCGGACTATAGGGATTGTGTATGTGTGGGGGGCATCCTCTACTAGCAATTTAATGAGCCCATGGTGGGCCAGTTGGTTTGGAACCCCTGCATTCAATTTGGTGCCACGAACTCTATCAAAGATTGGAGGAGAAAGTATGGCAGACTGAGTTTTCTAGATGTAGGTAGGTCCATTCCATATCTTAGTTCATGCAGTGATCTGAAATGATAACCATAGACTATACTGTATCTCCCTTCATAGGAGATATATTTCATGATCTAGTAGTTGACCTCACCCCATGGATGACGTATTCTTGTTCTTCTGATCCCATTCTTTTCCTCTACAGGGTGTTCATCAGGCTGGAAAAAGGTCTTTTTAACAACCTATCCTAGTGGTTTTTCTTCTTTGCTCCAGGGGAGCCAAAGTGGAAGACTTGTAATTCTGCTGATGAATTCTGGTGTAAGTTCTATGGTTAGATCCCTGAAACTAACTGTAGCATGGGTCTTTGAATGTGATCTTAAAGATATTAAAAATTCCTCCGTCACTTCCTCATCATACCCATGATTTCTCTCAAAGAAAGGCATCCAATTTGCCCTGGTAAAGAGGGCTACCACTTCTGGGTGTTCGTGCAATTTGGTAGAATTCAGAGGCTCCTTTCTCATAAAACTCCCTGTCATGTTGTTTTAGAGACTGCTGGAACTTCTCAGGTGAGGAGGAAGGCATCAATTTCTCAAAACCGAAAACAAAGGAATATTTGAGGTTTTTCTTTAGAACCAAAGAGAGTTGTTCGTGTTTCTTCGCTTTAACAAAAAATCAAATTGTAATTTTCCTGCCTTTCAAACCCTGTTCTCAACCTGAATTTACTTCTTAAGCTTTTTGAGGAAATCAATATTTTGAAAAAACAGAGAGTATATAAAACAATGTTTTTTCTTTCTCACAAAATAAACGGACTTCCCAATGCAAATTCACCTTTTTTTACAGGCTTGATTTTCTATGGTTGCATCCCTTCTTTACAGGAGAATACGGGGAAGAAAAAGACAGACTTTTAGTGCAGAGAGTAAAATGGAGAGACTGTATATATTTCAAAAAAACACAAGCAAACTTTTGTTTTCACTTTTCCTTCCTTTTTCAACCCAGTACTTTGCTTCAAATCCCACCACCTTTTGTAGATATATCACATGCAGAGTGGGTTTCTGAGCCTACCTTTCTTCGAGCTTGAATTTGGCAAAAATTTCGAATTTTCCCTTTGCAGAGCTGCTCTATGGCCTTCCTGTAGAAGGGCTCCTGTAGACTATGTTTCCGCTCTTGTAGAGTGCGATAATGCTCCTGTAGAGCCCGATAAGCGGGAGGGTTTTGAAAACTGGCGGAAAGCGACAATTTCGATGTTCTGATGGTGGTAGGTGAGTTGTTGCAGCCGAGAACTCGTCGATGCCAACGAAAACAAAAGGTGGTGGAGGCTTCTATTGCAGCGTACTTAAGCTTATGGCATGTTCTGCGGTGACGAGGTGAGGTGGCAGGAAGGGTACATTATCCCCATCTGAACTGTTGGTCCCTACTCTAGTGCCATTATGGTATTTCATGTTGCCTGCCCGCAATCACTTCCATCATTTCAATTATACGTCGCCACCACTACCTATTTGAGTTTTTCTTCCCGAGTTGACGGACAACACGTGCTGATTGCACCTTTTGAACGTTGTTTGAACTAGATGAGGGTGGCTAGTTAGCTGGCCACCGATTTCATTTAATCGCGACCATCTCAATGGTTCATGCAATTTCTAAATAATATTCATGCAATAGAGGAACAGGTTTAGCCACTTACCTGTTAGTCGCTACTATGCTTTGCATGCTCAGACTTTGGCACTTTGTTTTTTTTATTGTTGCTGCTGTTGGTGCTCGTGGTCTCTGAACTGGTGGCTTGGCTACCTTATCCTGGTGATTTTCGACCAGGAACGGTTTTTGGCACGCTGTATACATCTTGGCTGCATTGACCCTGCCTCTGGAGCTTGTTTTTTAAAGGGATCAACTGTTACAGGATTCTTGCAGGATTTCCTCTAGCTGCTTCTCCCTCTAAAATTTCTGGCTAATGCTTGAGTAGGCACTGAAGAGACAGCAGAGGAAGGTTTTGAAGAAAAGGAAAGACAACTGGAATGCATCAGGTAAGAAACAAGTGAAGAATGCTGCTGTTTTATTCATCATTAAAAAAAAAAAAACAAAAACAAAAGAAACAGAATTTTTGTGTTTTCTGTGCAGGGAAGAAAAAGTGAGTGGAAATGTAGTGGTGCAAGGATGGAATGGAGAGTTAGGAGGAGGAATGGTGGCAGGAAGTTCCACAGGCCTTCTGGACAAATTTCTAGCCCTCGGATTCTTTTCTGAACTTGATTTTGAGCTCTTTGTGCATTCTACAGGAGCCTCCTGTAGAATGCACAGAGTTTCCTGTAGGATGCAAAATTTCTAGAACAAGTGAGACCAAGGCCTGGGAAAAGACAATGGCGATGGAGAAATGAGCTATCAAGGGTGTATGCAGCCTGGCCATGTCCTTTTTTCTTTTGTGACCCTCCTGCAATCTGCAATGCATTCAAAAGAAGTTAGTGTTTTTTTTTTTTTTTTTTTTTTTTTTTTTTTTTTTTTTTT
>APFE031580502.1:0-40215 GCA_000404065.3 Pinus taeda | reverse complement strand
AACATTTATACTTGGTGAAGTTACATCAAAATGAAAATAGTAATAATAATATTATATTCAAATAAAAGTTATATATTATTATTTTTATTAATCTTTGATGGTTATTAAAGTAAAATTGACTTTGTCACAATACTCATGGTTTTTTAGCTCCAAGTTTTTGTCAAGATGCAGTTTTGACCCATGGTATTCATGTGAAATTTAGCCTATTTAAAGGTGGAATTGTGCTAGCCAAGATCCATCATAACTCCGGATCTACGTTGTTTAATATAGTGGAAGAAGGACTAGGAATACTTACTTGAGATAGTGAGAAATGAAACATTCAATAAAAATAAAATTTGGTTAAATGTTTTTATATACTCTCAGCTTTGTTTTTTTGCAAATAAATATATAATTTATATAGTTTGACTATATTTTTAGGTGTTAACTAGATTCAGATCATTCTTTTTATATTTTTATTTAGATGTTATTTTACTTTCTAAGCAATTGTATACTTGAAGAATTTTTTTTATAGTTAGATTTATAAAATGATGATTGGGCCTACCACTAAAAAATAGAGAGTTATAATATCCCATCTTAAAGGTGGACGATTCAGCTTAATTAAATTAATCAAATTACCCAAAACAGCAAAGAAAATAAAAGGTTAAAATTAAAATTAATCATTTATTATTTGGAGTTTTTAACCCCCTTTATTTTTCCCTGTGCATATTATTCGTTATTCGTCAACTTCTTACTGTATCAATGTCTAAGTTTTAAGCACTGCGCATTCCATCTAACCAGTGACCTTTTTCAATCTACAACCCTCGCTGCATGATAACTTTGAGTTTACTAATTTAGAATCCGTTGCAGTGCGAAATACAGGCACGGTCGGGAGGCTTACGGGAAGAGGCGAGATTGTGATCCTGATGTCTACCACGTAACAGAAAGAAGAGGAAAAACACGCCTGAAAAATTAGGATTAGAGGTTATGTTTTCTGAACATTTTATGTTTAATGAGGGAGGTGAATTGAATTCTCAGTTTTCTCAGCAGAACATCAGTCGTAGAAAATTAGTCGTAAAAGAGTAGAAGCGATTATTATGTTGGTGACAGACGTGGGTAGCACCAACTGGACTTATGCCATGCAGGAAGATCAGGTTTAGAACTATGACTCTGTCATTCCTCGATTCCACATTATTTTAGGTAATGTTAAGAATGTGGTTTGATGGTTAGTTCTTTAAAAGTTTTACGATTTAATGGCAGGTTTCTAGCCATCCCTAATGATTTAGAAAGGATTCCTCTTGATCTTGCTGACTAGTAATCAACCCCATAGGATTTAGACTAGTATGATAGATTAGATAAACCACAACTAACATGCCATGTTCCTCCAAAATGCTAATTAGATATAGTTGGTTTCAGTTTGGGAATCACCAATCTCACTAATTAATTAGTTGGGCACGAGCTTTGGAATGCTCAACTAAATTCGAAACAGATGGACAACTAAATTCGAAACAGATGGACAAGAGGTTAGACACGTTAATGGCTGAAAAAATGGGAACAAATAAAAGGGCTATGAAGGCATAGATTTCAGAAAAGAAAAGGAATCAAAAGAGGGACGCAGAAACGAGACTAGATACTATTACTCGCTATATACATTCATTTTAGGACGCAGAAACAAGACTAGATATTATTACTAGCTATATAGATTCATTTTAACATTTAATATGAAAATTTGTAGAGTGAAAATTGTAAATAGATTCAGAGTGAAATTTTGAAAATCTATTGAAACTTTGAAGACATAGTAAAACATACTATATCATTTGTATGAGTGATGGGCTACAAAATATATTCAAACTTTCTAGACATCGTAAAACATACCATATCATTTGTATGACTAGTTGTTGCTGGGCTATGAGAATTATCTTCCAGCATGAGAAATATGTATGACAAAGAATGCAATAGTTTCTTATTTTCACGATTTGTTGCTGCAAAATAATTGTTTATGTTATATTGTTTTTTTTTCCATAATTGGTTTGGAGTTTTTTCAAAGAGACACAAAACAATTTTTTTTTGCACCTCTGCAATTTGCTAATTCAACCTCTTCAATCTGGTAACTAAAGGGATATGGCATATCTTTCTGTTATTTTCATGTGCTATTCTAATGCAATATGCTAACTCAACCTATGGAATTTGCTAACTGAAGGGATATGGCATATCTTTCTATTATTTTCATGTGCTATTTTGGTGCCCTAAAGGGCTAACTAAAGCGATATGACATATCTTTCTGCCCTAAAAGGCTAACTAAAGCGATATGACATATCTGTCTTCTATTCTAGTGCACTAAAGGGCCATGAGGAAAAAGGAATTTTTTTTTTAAGGGCCATGGGACTAAATGGGTAATTTTTGGAGCATATTTCAGTGATTCTAGTTGATTCTAGTTTCTAGTGTGCTCAGAAGAATAATTAGGAGTCTACAAAGAAAACAATAAGCAACAAGAGCACGAGGGACATTGTGTTATTTTAGCAATTGTGGGAAGCATGACAGCATGAAAGATGCTTGTGTTGTTTTGGTAGCTATGGGTGTTATTCTGGCAACTATGACAAGCCTAGCAAATGGTTAAGATGCCAACAACCACTT
The DNA here is from genome assembly GCA_000404065.3 of Pinus taeda. NCBI lineage: Eukaryota > Viridiplantae > Streptophyta > Pinopsida > Pinales > Pinaceae > Pinus > Pinus taeda. The sequence continues at coordinate 37,605 of APFE031580502.1, read as the reverse complement.
ACACAAATTGAACATAAAGTTTTGGTCATGATTTAATATTGGAAACATTAAATTACACAATGTGAGAGAAATTTTTGGTCATGATTTAATATTTGAAAACATTAAATTACACAAGAGGGTGAAAATCATACAGTTTTCCGGCAATAAGAAGTGGAAATTCAAAATTTTCATAAAAAAATATTTGTGGGGATATTTCTCTTAAAACATTGATTATGCTTAATTAGTCAAAGTGAATTAATGCTTGGTCAATGCTGAGTGATGACTATAGTAAGAACTAATAATATCTGCATAGTCTATCGAGGGGGAAGAGTTGCTCGGAAAATTATGGAAATTCCAGTTATATTTAGAGAAAATTAGGAAGGACTTTTGTAAATCCAAGTTATAGTTTAAACTTCAAAATTTTAGGTGTCCTAGATTTTTTTGATGGTGCTCACAATAACATCAAATTTCATATCACTAGAAATTTCAAATAATAAGTGGTGAAAAATTTAGGTGTCCTAAACGTTTTTAATTGTGCTCACAATAACATCAAGCTCCATATCACTGGATGTTTCAAATAGTAAGTGAAGTTTAAATGGAAAAATCCTAGTTTAAATAAAGTCGATCTCCATATCACTTCTTAATCGAATATGTTTGCTTGTGATTCAAAATCATAAGCTAACTTAAATGATCGCCCAATTTCTAGGTTGGAATACAACTTAATGTTCCAAATAACATCTTAAGTTTAATAGGCATAATCCCAGTTTAAATAACATAAGAGAAAACTTAATTTGTAATGTCCCATAAAATCAAGGAAAAACTTACCATATTTAAAATGATAGGTTACTAGTTAGTTGTGTTTTTCAATTGTATAATTATTTTTTAATATAAAAAATTTGGAAATTCTAAAACTTGAATATTTATTATCTTTATTTATAGTTTACAAAAGGCATATGTGATAGAAATAAGAAAATACTATTTTACTAATGATATTAATTTTTAAAATATATTATATTTTTTTCTTAAAAATAAATTATTTATCTTATACTCTAAAACTATTTAACATAACTATTTCTTATAATCACCTGAGTTAAAATAAATTATATTTATATTATACCTCCTAAACATTTTAACATGAATATGTTTATAGTCCATAATTAATTGTTGATTTCATTTTTTTAAAGGCGAATTCCACAATTCATAACAACCACAGTTTAATTCAGAAATTCTTCTTTAACAATTTATACATCTAAATTTAATTAACTAAATTTATTATTTTATTAAATTTTAAATAAAATTAATAATAATATTTTTTAAAAAACTATTAAATATAATTTTATCATTTTATTATTTTTCAAACTTTTAAACCATTAAAAATAATGATATATTTATATAAATATAAAAGGGTTTTTTAAATTTCAATTATAGCTTTAAGCTAATAGATTTGAACTATTTAAATTAATACATTTGAACGGAGGTGGCTGCCATGCCGAGGATTAAAAACCCACTTTGATCATAAAAATACCAATAAAAATACCAGACGTGGCGCCATGCTCACTTCTTGTGCAGTAGATGAGCCGGTGTTGTCCAAACATTTTTAAATTGCCCGTTTTCTCGGAATCTGAAGTCTAGGAAAAAAATTAAAAATTCCAGTGGATGAGCAGCAGGTATCGTCTAAACATAATGTTTGTTTTCTGCAAATCTAATCCCAAATAATGTTTGAGTTCTTGGTAGCCCCTTAATACAGACCCAAATTTCATAAATATTCAAATCGGATTGAACAACTTTTACCAGCTACACTAACATAATTGGTCTTAATTATATAAGAAAATTAATTTTAAAATGGTTAAACACTATATTTGAGGTTATGAAACTATCTAATTATATAATTAAATATATTTTTAAGATTTTTATATAAATAAATGTATATTGGATTTTATTTTTTCCCGTTGATCTCAATCCCAAATAAATGTAATATTTAGTTTTTTTTAACAAAATTATTGTACAATTAAGTATCATGTTATTTTTTTACTGAGAATTGTAGTTCAATATATGTCAAACTTTCTAAAACAGTCTAAATATATAACAAGCATGGTTGCCTCACATTAAAATGACTAAACACAACATTTTGGTTTAAGAGTGGTTATGTAACCCGTAAATTAGAGTATGGATGTAACATTTCTTCCTCTCTTTTTATTTTTCAGCATATGTTATATCCAATCTTAGATTAGATGTAACATATGCAAAAAAAGAAAGAGAGGGGAACAAATATTGCGTCCATACTTTCATTTACATGTTACATCACCACTCTTATAATGTGCATGGTCTTTTTAATACGAGGAAACAAAGATTGTTATATATTTTGATTGTTTTGCAGGGTTTCACATGTACTCAAACATTAAGCATTAAGCTACTTGTATAAGGTTTCTAAATTCTTAGTTCAGTTTGTGTTTGGTAATTTCAACTGCAATTTGCAAAGATTATGCCGTTTGTATTTCAAAAATGATTTCTATAAAGAATATCAAGTTGGTTAGTTATGACATGATTTTGCTAAAAAAATAAATAATAAAAAACTAATTATTGATTTTTTAGGTTAAAAAATAGTTCAAATATATAACACACTTTGTTGCCTTATATTAAAACGACCCCATACAAATCTGTATGTAAGAGTAGTAATGTACTCTGAAACATTAAGTGACTTGTATAAGGTTTCTAAATTCTTAGTTTAGTTTGTGTTTGACAATTTCAACCAAAATTTGCAAAGATTATGTCGTTTGTATTTCAAAATCATTTCTACAAGGAATATCAAGTTGTTTAGTCATGACATGATTTTGTTAAAAAAATAAATAATAAAAAATTGATTATTTGTTGTTCAGTTTAAAAAATAGTCCAAATATATAACACACTTTGTTGCCTCATATTAAACCGACCACACACAACATATGGATATAAGATGTAACCCATATTTAAAGTATGGATGTAACATTCCTTTGTTTCTTTTTCTTTTTTAGCATATGTTAGATCCAATCTTTAAATGGATGTAACATATGAAAAAAAAAAGAAAGAGAGAAGAACAAATGTTACGTCCATTTCTAAATTGTTAGTTGAGTTAGTGTCAAGTTTGTTATATACAAGGTTTCAAAAGTATTGAACCATTGAGCCACTTGTATAAGTTTCTAAATGGTTAGTTGAGTTTGTATTTGGTAATTTCAACCACAATTTGTAAAGATTATGGTATTTGTTTTTCAAAAGGGTTTCTATAAACAATATCAAGTTGTTTAGTTATGATATGATTTGTTAAAAAAAAAAATAATATCTACTATTTTGATTAAAATAAAGTCCAAATATATATTTAATTATATAGAAATTTTAAGGATATGTCTCATAACATCTATGCTTAACAAATTTAAAATTAATTATCCCATAAGTGTATCTATATCTATGGGTGAGCTGACAAGAATTTTAATTGGGATATAAAAGAAACTAAATGTGATTCAATTTATCTATCCAATGTCATTTTCCTTTCATTAGTCGGAGTCGGGGATTTAACACTTGCTCGTATATTGAAGGAGATTCCTCATCATAAATAGTAGTGTGCATATTGAATGAGATTCCTCATTATAAACTTAATTTTTATGTGAGTTAGTTGATTGTTAATTAGTCCGATTTGAGAGATCTACTCCAACTAAACTAGCTCCTACATTGGTGTTTTGTTTGCAAATTCTCTTAACTAGTTGATTAGTATGATTATAATTACTATCTTAAACTAATATTGATGTATTTATATGTGTGTTTAATAAAATATAAAACATTTTTTTTTGTGTAATTAGTTGAGAAAGTGACTCTAAGTAAACTCCCTCATTGCAGGGCCCAACTATTGTAAGAAGTATGTGAGATTTATTTATTGTATGATTATATTAGAGATGTTGATTAAATTAACATATTATATTGCGTTTAATTTTGTAAATCTATGAATTGTGGATGCATTCAGCTATTTCAAGTAGTACATTCCGTGGGGACTTTGATATCATTTTGTGGAAAATCTTTGATCGAGGAAAGGCTTCCCAACATTAGGACTGGAAAATCAATTATAATTTTTGCATTGGAACTCTATGTTTGTACGACATTATTTTTCTCCACACTCTAAGAGGAGGTCAATTTACTCTTTTGTGTAGGTCAGTTTCTTCTTTCATGTAAGCCTTTCTGACCTTTGAATGGAGGAAATGCAATGGGTCCTTTGTGACCTATGCATGGAGGAAAGACAATGGGTCGCATTAGTAGAGGGTGTGAAAACCCATGATGAATATGTCAATTCATCACATGTTGGTGCGAGGGAGATGTAAAAGAGATGTCGAGCCGATTGTTCCGGTAGGTTTTGCTGTGATATGTGTCACGTTCAAAAGCAGAGCAAGATTTTAGTTCTCGGATTTTGTATAAATGACGTGGAATTATTCATTGTCAATCCGAATGGGAATATGGGCTTCATCCCATTCATTTTCATAATGGAAGCTATTAATTGTGTCCATGGTTCTTCCTGGATTAGTTGTTACAACGTGTGAGTATTGGTGAAGCGAGAAGTTGAGCATTGCTAGTCTTGTATTGGGTTGTGGCTTTTGCCATTAAAAAAATCTATTCTAGGGCAGATTTATCTCTCACTGTACATATTACAGAAATGTTTTTGTTATTAGTCCCTGTCTCTGGCATGGCAGGGACTATAGCGTTCGAATACGGGGTTGACCATCTATTAATTCACCAGTTGACCCGTTTTTTTTTTGGGTTATTTCAATTTTAAACAAAGTTTATTGGGAACAATTTTGCATTATGAAAATTTTAACCAAACTTTTGGATTTAGCCTCTTATTGCAGGCTTCACCTGCCCCAATGCTGTTTTTAGCCAGGGGAAGCCATTTTATCCTAAGTCTTTAAACTGACAGGATGGGAAGCGATTTTATCTTAAGTCTTTAAACTGGCAGTTGAGACAGGTTACATAGCTTACAAGCTTACACTTGTCGTCACTGCTGCCAGGGTTGTTTACAGGTGCCGAGAAATATTCATGACCATCTTTGTTGTGTTTCAATGGGATTTTACGCTTTGCCCTCACTAGGAGGTATTCAATCTGGCTCGTCATTTCACCATTCCTGTGCTCTACGCTATTTGTGGTGGGTTTTGGCCTTAGGGTTTCATCTGTTTTGGAAACTAAGATTATCTCAATTGTTCAGGGATTTCATTTCGACTCTCTGAGCCTCTGGAAGGTAGCTAGAACCAGTGTTGTTCACAACGAGGTGAGTGCACAGTTTGTCATGCCCTCCTTTGGTTTCTTTTATTATTTCCTTTTGATTCATCTCCCCAACCGTTCCACTAACTGTGTATGATGGTTTGCAGGTGGGCTGACATCTGTTGGAGTTCCCCGGTCTCAGTTAAGCTTTAGTACTATTTGCATTCTCCTTAGTTTTATCTGTTAATAGGTTAGTTTTCCTTATGACTTTCAGGTCACTTGACATGTGATTACAGGTATTAACCTACAACAGGCTTGTGCATTGCTTGGCTAAGGCGGTATTAAGCATGATTCGAGGGTTTACGAACTTCCATTGTTGGTTTCTGGTTGGATTATTCCTCACCAGTTCTTTAAATTTTAGGTGATATCTATGCAGGGTTTGTCCTTTGAAATGTTGATTCTGGGCGGGAACTAAACACTGTTTTGGTTGATACATCGTTTATTTTGGTTGCAATATTTGTTGGTGTATGTTGTACATAGCATTAAATGGGTTCTCAGTTGTGCTTGATCTGCTATTCAGCCAAGGGCTAACTTTGGATTTCTTTTTGTTTTAAAAAGAACAGAGATTCACATGTTGTGTTGTATAGAAGTCCGCCATCAAGGCTTAGATTCTAGATTTCAAGGTGTTTACTATTATTTAATGTCTTGAAGAGAAACACTCGAGGTTAGTGGGACAGATCTGTCATGGAAAACTCAATTCATAGTTAAAGTCTTAGTCTTCTTTTGAGATGACAAGAACTGTCTATTTAAGTTTTCAGTCTTTCATATTTAATGAAATGAATCTTCACTATAATAATATTTTCTGAAACCTATGGTGAAGATCTTTTATTGTTTTTCTCCTTGTTTTTTGAGAGTAATTTTAGAGAAATATATGGTAATTTATGGCTATTCGAGTATATTTATTAACTGTTACTCCTTTCCCTTTTTGTTCCTATCCATTTGGAACTCCGAACATGTTTCCGTAGAAATTTCCTTACCCTTCACCAGTTTCATGGGTTCGTGAGTAAAATATTTATGCTTACTGGTTACAGAAAATATCTAGATTTATCTGTTACAACAAAATCTCTATATTTATTTGTTACAACACAATATATTTACTTATGCATGCTACTATCAGTTTTACTTTGTTATGAAATTCACTGACTGCTCTCGTGAATTAGGTGATACAGTCGTATTGTCTATTCCAATTCTCTATTCCAATATTCCAATTACAGTTTTATCAGTTTTACTTGGTTATGAAATTTACTGACTGCTCTCGTGAATTATGTGATATAGTCGTATTGTCTATTCCAATTCTCTATTCCAATATTCCAATTACAGTTTTATGGGGAGAGGAGTTCTGGGCTCCTCTTCCCATCTATATCTCCCCCTCTTAGGAGTAGATGACTAATTGTTTCTTTTAACTGTTTCATACCGTTTTTTGTTAAAATACCTCAACTCCTAATTATTCATTAATGAAGTAACAAAATTATCTTGGCCTCTGAGCCTCAATTATTTATCATTTAAACAACATAAAGTGAAAAAATTATTACAATAAAAAGTAAAAATAAAACTCAATAACCACAAAAACTATTCACACAATTTGGGATATTACAATTATCCAAACAAAAATATTGTATCAAAATAAATTTCCAACAATAATGTCATAAATAAACAAATTTTTAATATATATATAAAATCCCACGTAAAATTCGAAAACACACCGTCACCTCTCAAATGTCCATAAACTTGAGCAAAAACTTTAAACATGAATTTGTATCAATCCATATTCTTTCTTTCTATTCACTAATGTAAACACTTCTCTATTAGATGTACAATCCATATTGGATAGCAACTTAACCATATTTTTTAAACTATTTCATTATGATTAATATTATCAAAACGCATTATCAAAATTTGAGAAAATTAATACTAATATTAAATAAATATTAAATAATTATAAATATATATTATTATTATAAAAACTAACAATACTAAAAGAAATGTAATTTTTTTCAATAACAACTTATTTATTTGTTCATTATTATTAGTCTAACATCAATAAATACCATTTTTAAAAGTTAATTTTGAAAAATAAATATTTATTTCTAAATATAATTAAAAAATTATTTCGTATTATTATTAAAAGAATATTTTCCAATTATTTGATTGGACCTTAACTTGAAGATCTTATTAAAGTTTTTCGACAATATAATGGTGGTAATATCTAGTATAATTTTTTGTCATATTTAACATCAGTTACTTCTTATTATAATGTAAGTAAATCTTTGCATAAAAATGAATAAGAATAAAATGTGAACAAATATATATACCACAAATTACTTTTCACCATTATTTCCTCAGTGTAAATATGTAAACTTACTAGTAATCACTACCCACCAAAACTTATATAACCAAACAATTATATTATCTACTTCACATCTAAATTTATTAGTTGCTCCCAAAATAAGATTATAAGAATTCATTTCCCTATTTATCACTTCTATTTTAATATAAATGATAAACTATTAATTTATAATAATTATAAAATTATATTTAGAACAATTTTCCTTTCAAATAATTTATAACTTTTAAATAAACAAACAATTAAACCGCCCAGCCAAAATTTTTCTATTTTAAAATTAAAAACATATTTATAATCACTATTTATTTATTAAAATAAAACAGGTTCGTAGGATTGTTTCTTTATGAAAATGGTAACTACTATACCTATTATATGAATTTATATCATAGAAAAATTCGTAAACATAACTAACTAAATTATATTAGGATAAAATTGTTGAAATTTTAATCATGTGTGGGAATGCGTTAGGTGGATGCACGCTATGAAAATTCAGTACGTAAACAATCTGGTTATACTTATATTTTGTTCATTATTTATATGATATATTTATATTTTGTTGAGTAAGATTGTTTTATTTTCATTTTTAATTTATTTTTAAAGTTGATTGAATTTAGCAGGATTAGACTAGTGTCTACATTAATTATGAGATGTGGTTGTGTAAGATTTTGTTGAGTTTATATATTCTGGATTGACTTTATCTTTTAAGTAATTTTTATTCTAATCTTTTTTCATAAAGCTGGAATATATATATATATAGATAATAGATGTATAGATATAAATATAATATATATAAGACCAGGATTTGAAGGTGACTTATTACAAAAAAACTAAAACAGGAAGTTAACAGAGTACACATATTTAGAAGGTGATTAGTTACAAAAAAGGAAGTTAACAGTACACATATTTACTATTAATCCGAGCCCATAAATAATATATTACGTTAGAATAATTTTTAAATATATATTTAATTATCTAAAAATTACAAATCCCAATTTGGAAAAAAAACAACAGCCCCGCGTAATGCAATTTACGAGAATTTCAGGTCTCTCGACTCACCGAGATCATCGTTAAAAAAACTGTAATAGATCTTTCAAAGGGCAGATCTGTCAATCGCGGGACTCCGAACAAACTGTGACGTTTATTTCACGTTTAGTGCCTGGACAACTCTCTGCTCGTAAATATGTCAAAACTAGATAATGAACTGTATATTTTGCAAATAGGTCAAAACTAGATAATGAATTAGATATTTTGCTGGGAAGATTCATAGAAAATGGATAAGTTGCACAAGTTGCACAGGCACCACTTGGAAGGAGAATTTAACATATTTTCGTGGAAAAACTATGAGAAGACGGATTCCTAAGCCGCAAGCTCTATATGGAGCCCACCAACTGTAGGAAGAACGTACTATATACACAGATTTTATGTCAGCAATGACGTAATTATACCAGCCACCTTCTGACGCCAGACAGAATGAACGGTGTGTATATGCCCACCTATAGCTCATAAATGAACGACGGTTACTTTTGACTTTAGCAAAATTAAAATTAAATAGTAGACATATACACCCACCGTTTATTTATGACCAGATAATCTGGAAAATATGGGTTACACCCGCCATTCATTTATAACCAGATAGCCTGGGAAATATGGCTTGCCTTTGGTGTAGGCCATATTTGGTCAGAACCTTGATGTTACAGGCAACGGCAACCACTCATCAATCAGGTGATCGTTTGTTTGTTTCATATACGATGGAGGGGAATTGAATGAACGGAACAATTACTGATTTCTGTTTTTTTTATTTTAGTACAATAATTTAGGTTGTCGGTTATTTGATCAGCAACGTATCACAATTAAATGGAATTGGACGATCGTGGCCCCAGATTCGTTTAATCTGTCACCAGTGGGATCCCGCGAGATGTCAGTGACTGTCTTTGCAAATTATTTCCGTCTTGTCATTTGCGGCAGTAGGTTGTGCTTTCCTTTTTGCAGCCATTGAAACTGTCAGTGAAACATCTTTAGCTATTTTAACATTGTCCTTTTTGTGTTGTATTTTTCTCATAGTTCAGCTATGTAATTGTGGCTTTATATTACACAAAATTCAAATATCTCGTCTACATCATGATTTTTCAATGAGGATTTGAAATTTTCCATTATCCATCTCACGCCAAAGCCATGATCGATCCTCCTTTACAAAACAGGAATTAGGAATTAGAGATCATGAATTAGGAATTAGGAATTAGAGATCATAAATTTTCCATTATCCATCTTATCCATCTCACGCCAAAGCCATGATCGATCCTCCTTTACAAAACAGGGATTAGGAATTAGAGATCATATAGAGTTGGAAAATAAACCCACTTTTACCTCTTGGTTACAAATAACAATAGGCACACAAGTGTGGAGAACCTGAGAGCTGAGAACCTCGAATGACAGCCAAAACAAGGCAATTAAGTTGTTAAGTGCGTTTGTTTGTTCAGAACATTCATTGAAATGATCTCAGAACCAAAGAAAGCGTTTGTTTGTTTAGAACCAAACGAAGCTGGCGCTTGTTTCTTCAGAACCGAAGAGTGGCATTCGCCTCAGAAGAGGTTTGTTTGCTTAGAACCAAACGAAGCTAGCGCTTGTTTCTTCAGCATTCGCCTCAATGCCTGGAAGGTGTTTATCAAAATCCCTGGGCCTTCTGGTAGGCGCAAGGAACGCTTCACGAACCAGCGAAAGGCATCATCAGACCTGTCTTGAACGGGAGTCGGCACATCCTTCGCTGCAATCGGCATAACCCCTGGTATTTCTATGCTAAAATCTGAGTCTTTAAATGAAATCTGTATCATAGAATTCGAAAATTTCAGGGGTTTATTCACACATTGGGTAGCTAATAACTAATAATTAATCACTATTAATAATAGAATTCGAAAATTTCAGGGGTTTATTCACACATACTGATATTATAAGTTTATATGGAAATAAGTTGCTTTCATGTCTTCAATTCCTGTCTACAATTCATGTCTTAGACTTTGCAGAGCAGAATACATCCAAATCCAAAGAAAATGGTTCGTTAGGATATGCATCTTCGCACAGTTTCGCTGTCACATCCAGGGCAGAATTCCTCTCAGCAGGTGGCACAGCATTAGTAACTAATACTTTTCCATGTAAACGTTCACAGTCCTTTGCATAGTGCAGTGGATTAAGCCCGTGGGAGTGCCGCACCCATTCACAGTCAAAAGGAGGAACCACTGTGGTCTCAACTTTGGCCCCGGCTAGCAAAGGAAGCCAGCGATTCTCATACCTGCAGGCAATGCAGGAAAATAGTTAGTAGTTGAATTTTCTTAGTATTCCAAATTCAAATCTCATACCTGCAGGCAATGCAGGAAAATAGTTAGTAGTTGAATTTTCTTAGTATTCCAAATTCAACTATCACGAATTAGAAAGCTTTTTCAATTGGTCATCTTTATTTCTATTACAAATTCCAGAATATTTATAAATTTTCTTAGCATTACAAATTCAATTATCACGAATTAAGAAAGATTGAGCATCCTTATTTCTATTACAAATTCTAGAATATTTATAAAATCTGACGCAAAGTAGCAAAGACGTTGTTTGATTTCACTCTTGTAAATCAGATTTCCAGTATAGCTCTATATTAACATCCATGCCAAAACTGCTGATATTATAATTTTGTGTTTGGAAAAAGTGCGTTAGGATTTTTTCTTTCTTTCCTATAGGAGTTTGTTTGGCTTCTTTCTTATATCTTTATAAAGTCTTAATATATACCATATATAAAATATCAATCAACATATAATAATGCAAATCACTTAAGCAAATCACTTACAATACATTTGAGATCTAAAATAAAAATAAATCCATATTGCATTCACATAAATCTTTTGAAGATTAATTATAATACATCTGAGAAATTGAAAATGCATATTATATCTTTATACGATCATAATCAAGTGTTACTAAATGAAAATCCCTTAAAAAAACACTCCAGATCTAAAATCATAATAAATTTATGCTACATTCACACACCTCTATCTTTTCATCTTCCCTATTTATACCATTATAATGCAATAAAATGAATATTAAAGCCTTTATAAAACCATAATGCATACCACGCATATTACTTCTTTATAGAATCATAATGTATACTGTGCATTGAAATATTCTTAACATAAAGATAGCAACCTGTGCATTGCTATTGGTTAGTGTTTAAGTCATTTTTACTTATTCCAGCTTACAGACAAAATCCCTTAAAAAAACACTCTAGATCTAAAATCATAATAAATTTATGCTACATTCACACACCTCTATCTTTTCATCTTCCCTGTTTATACCATTATAATGCAGTAAAATGAATATTAAAGCCTTTATAAAACCATAATGCATACCACGCATATTACTTCTTTATAGAATCATAATGTATACTGTGCATTGAAATATTCTTAACATAAAGATAGCAACCTGTGCATTGCTATTGGTTAGTGTTTAAGTCATTTTTACTTATTCCAGCTTACAGACAATGAGTTTGCGTGCAGCCCTCAAGTAATCTAGTAATCTTTTTTGGTTTGAATCCCTCGTAGCCTGGCCATCCTTTCATTGATGATGTGTATACCTCTTGGCCTTCTGGTTGCGACCAGGTAATTTGCGTGCAACCCTCAAGTAATCTTTTTTGGTTTGAATCCCTGGCAGCCTGGCCATCCTTTCATTGATGATGTGTATACCTCTTGGCCTTCTGGTTGCGACCAGGTAATTATGTGTATATAATTTTTAAACTGTAACTACAGCTTAGAATAGTTATATATTTTTTACATTCGAATATCTCTCTTACTTGCCTATTTGTGTATATGCAGTGTGAGGGTTGCAAACCAGCTAGGAGCTGGGATTCCCACTTGGGCTAAATTTTCCGTCGTTGTCTCATTGACATATTCGTTTATTATAGGAATTATAATGTTTATTGTTATTCAGGTTTTCCTTAGCGATCTGGCTTATTCCTTCATGCAACATGCTGTTGCCAATTTCGGCATTTTATTAGCCTTCACAGCCATCCTCAACTGCATACAATACGTGCTCGCCGATAAGTCTCAAATCATAGTTCTGAGGATTTTTTTTACAGGGTAAGTTAGACATACAATGTTTTGAATCCGAAGAGTATTTTAATGCTATGGGAGAAATGAACTACCGCTAGCTCGGTCAGATGCACAAACTGCTTTAGCAGCCAACTCGTGGTACACCTTGGCCTCATGTGATGGCTCACAAGCATGAAAGTAACGTGTTGTTTTTTCACTTATAGTGTGGTGTTTGTATGTATGCTCTCTATGTGATATTTTTTTCAAAAAAAAAAAAAAAAAAATCTCTAAACTTTGCAGCATATGATGTGGTGTTTTCATATCTGCCTGCTATGTATTTTTTTTTTAATATAAAAAATGAAAAAAACAAAAAATATCAATATAGTTAAAAGCTTCACAATTTAAATTAAAAAAAAAAAAAAAAAAAAAAAAAAAAAAAACTCAGTAAACTAAAAAGTAGTCAAAATCTCTTTAATAAATAAATATCTGAAATAATCCCATCTCTATTTTCCAAATTCATTCTTTACTATTTATGACTGTCCTTGGCCATTGTCATCAATATGTGTAAATTCTCGTGAGAAGAAGGCATAGAAGAAGTGAGTCCTACTATTAAAGAGGAAGAACTCGTTATGAATATTTTGAGACTCTGTGCATGTATTTTTTCCATACAATTATTGTGAATGGATATAATCATTTTGCATTACGCATAATGTCGAAATGCATGAACTGCTAATTCTCAAAATATAGAAATAAAATTTTGAAGAACGTTCAGTGCAAGAGACAAGTGAGTATTGCAATAAATTACTTGTCCACATTAAAAATATTCTGCCAGCGTTCAATGGAAGAGACTAAGTGTTGTCAAATCATGTACACTTATAGTGGTCCACAGGTTAAACTTGGATTCTTTGTGTAGTTGCCGCATCAAGCCTCTAGATTCTGCCAATATCAATCACATTTTTGAAGATAGCAAAATCTGGATATGTATTTCACTTATACGAGCAATACATATTGAAAATCTGAGCATGTCAATAATTGTAAAAATTTCTTACGTGAAAGGCAATACTTATTGAAAATTCAAATACAAATAAATAGAAATTATTTATGAAAACATTGAAATGATACATTCTTTTAACAAATCTATCATTTGCATAATAGATTTGATAAATTAAATTCAGAAACAACACCTTGCTATTAAAGCGAAAATAAGCTGTACTACTTTAGAAATAGCATTGCCGGAAAAAATCATCAAACAAAAAATATATATATAAATATATATATATTATATATATTAATTAATTAATAATTTAAATAAATAAAAAATCTTTTAAAACTAACCTTCTTTATTATTTATTTGTTTTTATAACCAATTTAATTTATTTCTTTTAAATTATTTATATAGATTTAAATAAATATATAAATTATTTAATTATATTTATTATTGGTATTATTAATTTTATATATAATAATATATATTATAAATTATAATAAATAAGTTTTAAAATAAACTAACTGTGAATTTATTTTTTATATTTTGTACCTAATTTAACTTATTTTCTTAAAATGGATTATAAATTATTAAAATAATAATAATATTAGTAAAAATAAATTATATTTAATGAATTATTAATTTAAATAATAAATAAATAAATTTTTAAACTAATCATGAATTTATTTTATGTATTTTTTACCGGATTTAATTTTTTTTCTTTAAAATGAATTATAATTTATTAATAATGATATTATAATATTAACAATATCAAATTATTTTGACCTGCCTCTTTAGTTAAAATTAGCCGTTAAATTAGCTGTTGGCATATCTGCTAAGAGTATTTAACATGCTAGGCTCGATCTATTTCTTCAAATTGTCCTAACGATGAACCACACCGGTTGGTTCGAAAAGCGTCGACAAAAGTCTTTTGATATGTGATTTATTCCGAAATTCTTCTTACAATAATGGTCGAATTCGAAAGCTCCAACTGCTTAAATAAAATACATAGAGAGACTAATCCACGACTCCTATGCTCATGCTAAGCAGCATAGCCTTAGAGGGGAACTCCAAGGGATCCATCAACGTTGAAGCGAGAGATTACATCTAAATTTCATTTTCTAGAAAAACGAAACAGAAAAGGTTGCCATAAGAAAATTGCTTTAATCTTTGCAACAAATAACTGTTTTGATCTTCGCAACAAATGCAGAAAGGCAGGTTGTACAATTTAGCTAGATAACTGTTTTAATCTTCGCAACAAACGCAGAAAGCCAGCTTGTACAATTTAGCTAAATAACTGTTTTAATCTTCGCAACTGGCTATAACTACTGATCAGTTCTTCAAAACAATCGCAACTTTATGCTTATTTAACAAATTTACAACCCAACATTTACAATGAACCAAGGAATCTATCCATTTACATGAACGTTCCTAGTCGTTTGAAACTATAAAAACTAAATAATAGCACTCGAATTTTATTTACAAAAACTACTCTGCAACCGCTGAATTTAAATTGATGGCAGATTTCGAAATATTTTGAAATCTATTTATTTACATGAACGTTTTTAGTAGTTTGAAACTATAAAAACTAAATAAATGCACTTGAATCTTATGTGCAAGAACTGCTTTGCAACTGTTAAATTTAAATTGAGGATCGAATTAACTTTACTCTTATTCATAAACTCCTAGAAAATTTCCGAAATCTACACTATAGAGCTATTCATATATTCTATAAAATATCCGAAATCTACGATAGAGAATATAGATAAAAACGGCTAACAGCAACTCCTCTCATATGCCGCACGCTTCCATTAAACAGTTTATAAACCTGTCAGCAACATGAAAGTATTGCATGGCCAATTGTCTGCTCAGAGCTAATGCACCGATCACACTGCCAAACCCAATTGCGATTCCAAAACCCATTCCAGCTTCCCATGATTCCCACCAACGAACAAGTGTCTGCTCATGACTATGGTCAGGCTCACCTGATGCTTGATCGCTGCAGTTTCTCTGAAGCGGAGAACCGCACAGCTCCAGGTTACCAGAGAACGAGGGTACCCCAAATGTGTCCAATTGTCCTACAAATGGAATCCTTCCTGATAGGTTGTTATTTGATAGGTTAAAAGCGCCAAGGAAGCTAAGCTTTGCAAGTGTAGCAGGTATTCTTCCCTCTAACTGGTTGCATGACATATCTAAACTTTCTAAATTTACCATTGTCCCAATTTCTTCTGGAATGTTTCCCGTAAGATGATTATGGGACAGATTCAAAGTCCGCAGACCCCGCAGATCTCCAATTTCCACGGGGATGTCACCAGAAAGGATGTTTGCCGAAAGATCCAGAGAAGTGACAGCCGTGAGGAAGAGTTCATACGCCATTTCCTGACCCTTGTCAGTCACGTTAACTACATCTTTATAGTACTGTCCATACCTCAGCTCAGGCTTAGCGGGTCTGTACTTGGGGAAATTTTTGTCGATCATTACTGATATGTTTGAAAGATGTGGTGGTATCGTACCTGACAGACGGTTCATTCCTAGATCAAGAATTTGGAGCTGCTGAAGGTATCCGATTTGGATGGGTATTCTACCTTCCAAATTGTTTGATCTGAGAACAAGTATGCGGAGTTCAGAAAGATCCCCAATCCATTCGGGCACTTTGCCTGAGAGCCTGTTTCTGCTCAAATCCAAAATTTCTAATTTTTTACAATTTTGCAGAGACTCGGGAATATTTCCACTTAAATTGTTACTATTGATGTGCAGTACCTGAAGTTTCTTCAATTTTTCCAGTTCCATCGGTATCGGTCCATGGAATTTATTACCTGCTAGATTCAATACCTTGAGAAAAGAGCAGTCACCTAAATGGGAGGGCAGGTTGCCAGATAACATGTTGTCCGAAAGATCCAGAGCCTCTAGATGCTCTGTTTGCTCACAAATGCAAGAAGGAATTTGACCCTCTAGTTTATTTGAGGCTAAAGATAAAAAATTTGAAGCATGCAACATCGTGCAGAATTCTTGGGGGACTGAACCAGTAATGTTATTAATTGACAGATCAAGTTCCCAAGGAAAGGCAACCACCGAACTTGATAGATGGCGAAGGATGCCATTCAACTGATTACCTCGTAGCGCCACCTCCTTCAATGAAGTCGACGAGTTATACACCTGAGATGGTATTGGCCCTTCCAACTGATTGTACGAGAGGTCTATTTGCTCAAGCATGGGAAGATTCCACAACCATGAAGGAATTTGTCCCTTGAGGCCGTTCCTAGATAGAGCCAATGTCGTCATAGAATTTTGAGCCCTCAGGAAAAGAGGAAAGCTCTGTACTTCACAATAAGATAATTTCAACACATCTAACTGAAATGGTGGGTTCCAGTTGGAGGTGATATTGAAGGACAATTTGTTCTTGTACAGGTCAAGATGTTTTAGATTCTTCAGACTGTGAAAGTGTGTCTCTGAGATCGGTCCGCTCAAACTGTTGTGAGAAAGACTAATATTGGTCAGTTTGGACAACCATCCTAGGGAGATAGGGATTGATCCCGATAGAAGGTTGTAGCCCAGGTCTAGTACAGTAAGCGAGCGGAGAAGGCCTAATGAAAATGGAATCTTTCCCTTCAATTTGTTGTGTTTCAGATCTAGCTGAGCCAAGGCCGATAGTTTTCCTATAGAAGATGGCAAGGATCCCTTCAAACTATTGTTTTGCATATGGAAAAGGGTCAGGGTCTTCCACTGGCCCTGAAAAATCTGAGAAACATTGCCAGATATTCTATTGTTGTCCAAGTAAATTCTTTTTAGGCGAGGCATCTGAGAGAGTTCAAACGGAAGAGATCCGTTGAGACTTGAATTGGACATCTGCAAGGAAATCAAACTAGTCATATTGCTTAACCAACTGGGGAATTCACTGTGAAATGGGTTGCTATCAAGATGTAGAATTTCTATGGA
Organism: Pinus taeda; assembly: GCA_000404065.3. Lineage (NCBI taxonomy): Eukaryota > Viridiplantae > Streptophyta > Pinopsida > Pinales > Pinaceae > Pinus > Pinus taeda. The sequence continues at coordinate 20,024 of APFE031580502.1, read as the reverse complement.
TGTAAGGTTTTGCAGCGAAGGGGGAATGGCACCCGTCAGGCCACAGTTCGACAATGAAAGGTTCCTGAGCTGAGAAAGGCGACCTACTGACCGTCCCCATTCGGAAGACATCGCTGAGAGGTCGACTCTGTCAAGGGAAAGGTGTTTCAAGGCTGTGAGATTTGTAAGCCATGAGTGGTCGGGACTTTCCAGCGTAAAAGCAGAGGAAGAGAGATCGAGTACTGTCAAGCTAGAGAGGTTTCCCAGCTGCCGCGGAATGGTGCCTGAAAGTCCCGCTTTAGAGAGGTTAAGGTATGTTAATTTCTTCAATAGGCCCAGCTCTGGGGGAATAGGTTGGTCCTTAAAATTATTGGAGCTGACATTCAAACTCTCCAAATCCCTTAATTGAGAAAGAAAGAATAGTGCAGGACGGAACTCACCATTCAGACTGCAGTTATGCACATCCACACCAACGACATGACCGGTCCGTCCGTCGCAAGACACGCCATCCCACTCGCAACAGTTAATTGAAGCATTATTCCATGAAGCCAATCGTCCAACAGAATCATGCAGATGGTTTTTAAAATTCAAAAGAGATTGAATTTCTTGATTCAAACAGCCAGTGTCGCAGTAAACAGACTTCAATATAACCAGGAAAATTATGCAACAAATGAACTCCTGGGTAAGAAAACTGAACAAGCTCTTTCGCATGATACCTGTTAGACGCCATTCTTGTTTCAAGGGTCTGCTGCAGAAGTGTTGCAGGTTGCCTATTTTCGACATCATAATCATTTTTTCTGGGCGCCGGGATGAGCGGTCTTATAGCACTAATAAACTCTTTTCTTTTTTCTTATTTTCGTGAACTCTCTTATTGGCCAAGAGTTAACCAGATTGTAATACGGCATTAAATGACTGACTGGTTAGTTCAATCAGGCATAACCAGAGAAATGAAAAATAATAAAATGTGTTATAAAGTTAAAAAATATATAGTTAACCAATCATTTAATACCCTATAACAAATTGGTTAATTCTTACATATTAATGAAACTGTCCTTCACATATCGAGAGGTGTTCAATTGAGACCGTCATCGCAGATTTATCTGAGAGTACAAGTCGTGGAATCGACATCAAAAGACTTAAGTCGTAGCAACTATTTGAGCGTTGAAGATTAGCTATAATACATGCTTTGACAAGATATTCACCATCCGTAATTCATCAAATCTGGTGGGGCAGCCCATTAAATGCCATTTGAAAATGCATCATCTGTGATATGATTCGGTCACATTCTTTTCACCCATAACAGTACGATAAGTTCAAGTTCTGTACACCAACACATTTCACCCATAACTCGTTTATGTGGATGGCTGTGAACCAACACATTTTTTAATAAAACTATCATTTTTCTATATCTTTAATGATAATATGTAAAATTAAGTATTACTAGCTATTGTCTCAAAAAGTGCAAACAGATGTGGATGGCTGTGAACCAACACATTTGTTAATAAAATTATTATTTTTTTTTTATATTTTTAATGATAGTATTCAAAATTAAGTATTACTGGTTTTTATTGGTTATTGGTTCAAAAGTGCAAAGATACCCTAAACCAATAAAAGAATTAAGAAGATTATCTCTTTAAAAACAGTGTAAAAAATAAGCTCATAATTAAATTTTTAGAATTTGAAATTTTAAAAAAATTTGTTAATAACACAAATAATCATATTTTTTTAACTTCTTTGTAATTGGAAAAAAATGAACTCCTTACCAAGGTGACCCAGAATCAAATTTCACAAGCAGTGTCGTGTGCTAGGGAAAGACATGCTAAAAAAATTCAATGAAACTCCTTGTCAAACTTGCAATCAATTTAAATATTGCAATCAACATGCTCTCCTATCAAATTAAAACCAAAAGACCAAACTGGGTTTTTGTAAAGACCCGTCATTGATTTTCTATTCTAATTGAGTATATAAAGATTAATTGTATTTTATTGAAATATAAGAGGTAAATAAAGAAATGGACAAATGCAATGTTTGTTATATACAAATTGTTTGGTGGATTCTTTTTTCATTTCTTTTTTCCAACAACATGTTCTCTTTATCTTACATGAAACCTTTACTTTTCAATCTTGGTATTATATATCCATTTGTTTAGAAATATGCTTTTATTAGTATTATATTTAATTGATTTTTAATATCTAAATTAAAATTAGGTTGATTACTTATTTATTTTTAATGTTTTTGAAAAAGAATAATAATGATAATGATAATTTAATTTTAAGAATATGACTAAATTAGTGATGTATGATATTTTTTCATTTAAAATTTAAGAGTATTCTTTTGTGTTTCATGTGCGTCGATTCTACTTCTGGTTATATGTTTTCTGCTTGATCTTGCTCAAATATATTAAGCTTCCACAAGTTTGATTGTAGAAGTAGATTAAAGTGTTTTTCTTTAGTTATATTGCATTATCAGGTTAATCTACAGTGAGAATTTATATATGATGTCAGAGCCAAGGTTATCAAAGCTGTGAACAATATACGTAAAAGAAAATTCGAAGTTTGAAGTTTGGGATTGCAGGTACAAATCGAATTCATCTCATACTTTAGGTTGGTCAATGGCATTCTATGGCTTGAGACTTGAGTATGCCTTGGCAGGGAGCTCGAATTAGATAGCATGGAAGGATAGAATGGAAGTGATATTAGAAGAAAATGGTTTGAATGATTTCATTGATTAAGAAATCCCCAAGCGAGCTGCAACTAATGCACAAGAATTAGTTGAATGGAAGAAGTGTGTGGCGAAAGCGAGACAGATTCTTCTAGAGGGAGTTCGAGACCATATTGTCTCGAGTCTCCATGGGAAGGAGACTCCGTTTTCAATGTGGAAGACATTGAAGGACCTCTATCAGAACAGTAGCAACCAGAGGAAGTTGGCGCTCAAAGATAAGCTTCAGAAAATCAAGATGGAGAAGGGCGATACTATTTCTACATATCTGAACAAGCTCACCACCTGCAAAGATGAGCCTTGCTCTCCTCGGTCTTCAAAAGGGCTGGAATAGCTACCAGGACTTTATGAAGGAAGAGAGAAACTGCTGGATTGGGAACGACTGTGGTCGGATCTCATGCAGGAGGAGATCAGGAGGAGCATTCGAGATGGTTCTTCATCAAAGAATGATGATGAATAAAATCTGGCCTTAGCGAGTAAGGCAAGGAAAGGGAAAGGGAAGGCTTTACATTCCAAATCAAATTCTTCTCATGGAGGGAAGAAGAGTGACAAATCTAAAGTGAAATGCTTTAATTGTCACGAGATGGGACATTATGCAACTAATTTCCCATCGAAGAAGTCCAAGAGGATATCCTCGAAAGGATCTGAAGATGAGGCATCAACCTTTCAGTTCGAAATGGACTTTACCCTCATCGCATGTATGGTTTCATTGATGTTGGGTTATGTTTGGTATCTTGATAGTGGAGCCTCATTCCACATGATCAGCGATAAAAGTTTATTCAGTACCTTGGAGGAGAAAGACCTCAAGATGCACATAGATATGGGTGATGACGGAAAGTACAGTGTTTCAGGAGTGGGCACAGTTGCTTTTTAGAGGCAGCATGCAGCTCCTCTCACCTTGGCAGATGTGAAATATGTGCCTGGATTGAAGAAGAACTTGGTATCTGTTGCGATGTTGGAGGACAAAGGCTACAATGTTGTCTTCAATAAAGGGAAGGGGTTCCTAAGACACATAGCCACGGGTCAAACCAAGAGGATTGGGATTCGAGTGAAGAATCTCTATAAACTAGAGGTAAATGATTGTGCAACATTGAGTTCGAAAGTAGAATTGGTGCAAAGCCAAGACAATGGCGAGTTATGGCATAGACGGTTGGGCCATTTGCATCATGGGGCCTTGAAGATAATGTAGCACATCTCTACCAGACTTCCCAAAGGTAAACTTGAGCAAATTGACACATGCAAAGATTATACCTTGGGAAAGTAGGCCAAGTATTCCTTTCATGATCGAGAGAGTTGAGCAGAAGAAATCTTAGAGCGAGTTCATACTGATGTGTGTGGACCATTCTCGTCGACATCCACCGTGACGCAAAGGTATTATGTGATTTTCATTGATGATTATTCTCGTAAATTATGGATTTATTTCATGCAGAAGAAGGATCAAACCTTCTCAAAGTTTTGTGAGTTCAAAGCTTTGGTTGAGAAAGAATCAAGGAAGAATATCAAGGCCTTAAGAAGTGACAATGGTGGAGAAAATGTCTCTCAAGATTTTAAGGACTTCTGTGCAGTAGAAGGAATTAAAAAGGAGTTGACGGCACCTCATAACCCACAGCAGAATAGGGTGGTCGAGTGGAAGAATAGAACAATTGTGGGGGAAACACAGGTGATGCTGCATGACCAAGTTTTACCACTTCATTTGTGGGCTAAGACATGCAACACAACAGTCTATTTGTAGAATAGAAGCCCGCATCACATACTTGGGATGAAAACACCAGAGGAAGATTTCTCCTGTAAGAGACCAGATGTGGGTCACTTCAAGATCTTTGGCTCATCGGTATATTTCCATGTGACAAAAGCTGCATGGAAGAGGCTTGAGTTGACAACTGAGTTGGGGATACTTGTGGGGTACACTGATACACTCCACAAATATCAGGTGTACTTGCCCACCAGTCGGAGGACAATGGTTCGTAGAGATCTCAAATTTGATGAGCAGAAGGCCATGCGAGTTTCCCTTGATAGGGAGCTCCAACTACAAGTTGTGGGGGAATTGTTGGTTCCTAAGGAGGAGGAGCTTCAGACTGAAGTGGAGAAGTAGCATGTAGAGGTTCCAGGAGTGGAGACATTCACTCAAGCAAAGTCTTCCAGAGATGGACGAAAGCGCACAAGAGAAGCTGATAGATTGTTGTCAGATGCGTGAGAAAATGTGGGAGAACCATCTTCTCAACGCAGACAGAGGAGGTCACCTAAGAGGTACATTGGATACATGGCCCTTGTTGGGGAATGTGTTGAGATCGAGCCATCTTCCTTTGAGGAATCAGTGCAGCAACTGATTTGGGTTGATGCTATGGTGAAGGAGTATGACTCCATAGTTTGGAACAATGTTTGGGATGTGGTTCCAAGACTGGAGAACAAGTCAGTTGTGAGTTTTCGTTGGCTTTACAAGGTAAAGAAACTTGTTGATGGTAATGTGGAGAAACATAGCGCAAGATTTGTTTCTTGTGGTTTCTCATAGGTAGAGGGGATCGACTATGATGAGATTTTTGCTCCTGTAGCAAGGTACTCATCTATCAAATCGATGTTGGCACTATTAGCACAAATGGGTTGGAAGCTTTATCAGATGGATGTGAATACTGCATTCCTCAATGGCAAGATTGAGGAAGAGGTGTATATAAAGCAGCTGAAAGGTTTTGAGACCTTCGGTCGTAAGTCACATGTGTGTCGACTCAAGAGAGCTTTGTATGGGCTGAAGCAAGCACCTCATGCTTGATACACCAGGATCGTCAACTACTTCACTAGGTTGGGCTTCAAAAAGAGTGAAGCAGATGCGAACCTGTACCACATCATGGTGAAAGGTAAGCAGTTGATCATTGTGATTTATGTCGATGATCTCATATTGACAAGTGATGATCAGTTGATCATGTATTGCAACGAGGACCTTGCAAGAGAAGTCGAGATGAAAGACATGGGTCTCATGCATTACTTCCTTGGCATGGAAGTATGGCAGAAGGATGGGGAGTTGTCTGTGTCTCATGGCAAGTATTCCAATGAGATACTCAAGAGATTCCACATGTATAAGTGCAAGCCCATGCAGACCCCTCTAGCAGGTAACTAGAAGAAGGAGGATTCTACTTCAGGAGAAGTAGTAGAGGCTACTGTGTACAGGAAGCTTGTGGGTTCACTGATGTACTTAGTGAACACACTACCAAATTTGTGCTATGCGGTGAACTGAGTTAAGCTAGGGTTTAGCCTACCAAGATGTTTTGGAAGGTAGCTAAGCATGTTTTGAGATACCTTAGAGGCACATATCAGTATGGATTATGGTATAGACGGACAGAGGGAGTGAAGTTACAAGGCTTCATTGATGCAGATTAAGCAGGGAGTCCATCAGATCAGAAGAGCACATCAGGAGGAATTTTCAACCTTGGGTCAGCTGCAGCTTCTTAGTATAGTAGGAAACAGAGGTCAGTTGCACTCAGCTTGGTAGAGGCTAAATACATGGTTGCAAGTCAGGCAGCATGTGAGGCCATCTGGATGCAGAAAATTCTAGTTGGTTTGTTTGATTAGAGGATGGATCCAACCGTGATCTATTGTGATAATTAGAGTTGTATCAAAACCTCTGAGAATCTAGTATTTCACGATAGGTCAAAGCACATCGACATCTGATATCATCATCTCAGAGACTGTGTGGCAAAGAGGATCATGTTTTTGCAGTATATTTCGACCGAGAGGCAAGATGTTGACATTTTGACTAAGGCATTGTCAAAGTGTAAAGTCGAGTTCCATAGAGGCAAGATCGTGGTGGCAAATAATCTCTTTCTTGTTGAGAGGGAGTGTTGAAATGTGGCAACAAGGATATTCTAATTTTAATTTGTCCTTGAATTAAAATTCGAATTTAGACTCACCAGTTGCTTGAAAAATAATTAGATAATTCATCTTGAGTTAATTAGTTGGAGAAATTCAAGCTAGAAGTCTTTGTAAAGTCATGCAATAGTTATCCCTCAAATTAAGGAGATTATTCCTTAATAAAGGAGATAAGGATGAGTTATAATTGAGTTGTAATTAGTTAGCTCAATTAACTGAGTTATGTCCAGTTAAATTAGTTCCAAACAATTTGAAGAACTAATTGTGAGTTTAGTCAGTTAATGCATGCATGCATTAAACTAATGTACTCCAAATAACTGAAGATTCTTTCATAAATAAATCATGCATGTCTATTCAGAGAAAGACCTAATTGAGATTAAAGACAAGGATAGTGTACTATCAGTTGCAAGAATTTTCCTATAAGTAAAACTCTTGCATGCAGAAGGAATTCATTCCTTGACATTTGCGCAGTTTACATGGTGTAAGATCAGTGTTACATTTGGTACCAGTTGGATCACCCAGGAGAAACTGCGAAAGTAAATAGGAGCTTGGAGGGCAGACGAGAAGGCATATGAGCAATCTATTTTGTCTATGAGCATCAGTGAGGGATTGTACTGAGAGTTGGACAGTTGTGAGAGCTAAAGCTTTGTGTAATCTTGATATATTTCCACTTGTCTGATAATATAGATTGCGGGTTTTTAGCGGAGGCTTCCCCCAAAGTATTCTTCTGTGTTTCATGTGCATTGATTCTACTTCTGGTTATATGTGTTATCCTTTATCTTTCTCAAATCTTTTAAGCTTCTACAAGTTTGATTGTAGAAGTAGATCAAAGTATTTTGCTTTAGTTATATTGCATTATCAGATTAATCTATAGTGAGAATTTCTACATAGATTCTTAGGGGATGTTTTGGTAGAATGATATAAAATGTTTAAATGAAAAATTAAATGGGTTTAATTAACCAATTTACAGCTAAATCATAACATAACCAATTTTTTTATACAATAGAAAATATCTAAATTTTTGGTCAAGTTCATATTGATTTGGGGATTCTTAAAATAACTCCCCCGCAAAATTTCTTTCACTAATTATGATAAAGTCCCACCTTAAATCATGTTCAATCTAAGACATTATTGGGTATTTTTTTCTTAGGAATGGTCATCTTTGTCATAAATACTTCTTAATATAGTTAACTTACATGGTCATTGTTTATTGTGGGGCCGACATTAGTTGTGAAAAGGCAACCTTAAGTCTCCTCGAAAGATGAGAAAGAAAGAGAAAAATAAATTATGTTAACTTCTATAGGCTAAATATAGCCTATGGGACATATTACTTCTCCATTTGGTTCCTGTATTTGACTCTTTTCGTGTGAAGCTTCAAAATAAACATTCCCAGCTTTTGGAAAAATCCCTCGCTGAATAGATTACCCAAGTGCTGACTTTCACTGCTATCTTTGAAGGCCTCACATTCTAAAATGAAATATTTTTCTATTTCCACTTTTTTGGAAAAGCAAAAAATACATACTCTTTCTTCCCACAGTTCTTTTGGCCTTTTCCAAGGGCTTGTTTCACAATGGAGTTGATGATAATTAGTCCTTAGGTGTGCAATAAGAATTTATGAAATATTTTTCTGTTTCCACTTTTTTGGAAAAGCAAAAAATACATACTCTTTCTTCCCACAGTTCTTTTGGCCTTTTCCAAGGGCTTGTTTCACAATGGAGTTGATGATAATTAGTCCTTTGGTGTGCAATAAGAATTTTGACTCTCCAAGAAATATTGGCCCCTATATACACTTTTTGTTGATGATTATGAGCGGGATTAATATAGTATTTTTTTCTTTCTCCCTAGCTTTTTTAAATACACTTGTAAAACTTATCCATAAATTATGATTTTAGGTTGTTTTAAATATATTTTTAATTATAAATAAATTTAATTTAAAAACATATTTTATTATTAGTCAAACTATAATTATAAGTTTTTTTAATTAATTTTGTATATATAAATAAAAAACAATTTTGTATATATAAATAAAGGTTTTGATATTTATTATATAGTGATATAATATGAAAGTTTATGAGCAATATAATTTTTATGGTTTAACTAATTTATAATATTCTTATTTTTATAAATAAGTGGATTCAATCTTATTTTAATAAAATAAATTTTTATTTACCCGTTACATTCTCGTGAAATTTTTATTTACCCGCTACATTCTCATGAAGAATAAAAGAGTTTGCCTTTGCGTGAAGAATAAAAGAGGACAATATTAACTAGACCAGATGGTTGAGTTCTGGTCATCCTGGCACCCAGAAAATTTGATTATTATGTCGATAATATGCAGCTTGCAACAATGTAGAAGCAGACCCTTGGAACAAGAATGGCAGCTGGTATCATGCAAAAGAGTTGTTCAGGTTTGTTACGCGCGTGTTCATTCTTTGCATAATTTTCCTAGTTATATTGAAGTATGTTTCCTGCGACACCTGTTGTTTGAATCGAGAAATTCAATCTATCTTGAATTTGGAAAACCATCTACATGATTCTGTTGGATGTTTGGACGTTTGCCTTCATGGAATATTGCTTAGTTTAGTTGTTGCCACTCGAATGGTGTCTCTTGCGAAGGACGAAATCGTCATGTTGTTGTGGTGGATGTGCATAATAACCGTATGAGTGGTGAGTTTCTTTTTTGCTGAAGCAAGAGATTTTTTTTTTATTTCAATAACCCAAATGTAAAGTTACAATAAGTACAAAAGGTCTGCAAATCTATAGGCTTACAAAACTAATGAGATCGAACAATCAAAGATGTGACCCACTAAACCAACTCAAGGCCAAGCTAATGATCACACTATCCCCACGTTTACAAGGAGACCCAAGGTCAAAGTCCGTGACACCTCCTGTAAAAAGTTCGCAAAGAATGAAAAAACGCACGATCCAACCAACTAGCCCGATGAGATCTGATTGTCGATTGCCCCCGCCAAAAAAGGACGACACGGAGAGATATCGCAGAGCTAAGATGCAAGGTCTTTAAGGCGTGATCAAGGGTGGTATGAGGACGCCCCTCCCCCCACCCTCGCCCCCTTGCCACGTGTGAAGAGCTGAGTGCAATTTCTCTCAACAAGCCAAAACCACTTACCATTCGGGAGCCTTGCAATAAAAAAAAGCCACGGCTTGCGTGGTTTTCCGATCCAAAAGAAAAGAAGCATGAGAAAATCATAAAGGGAGCAGACCAGCATTTCAACCTGCTGAAACTGACAATAAATCTTGCCGCCGAAACATTCTAGAACTGCAGATGAAACCTTGTGTCGCCATTCAAGGAACGAAGGAGATAAGGTCCCTTACCCCTAAGGAAGTAATCACCTATGCAGAGAAAGCCCTATTTCAAGGAGCTGACTACCAAATTGAGAAAGAACAAGCATAAAGATCTTTAATCATGGCCTGCCCCTCATGCCCAACAATAAAAAATTTCTTTGTCCTCTGTGACTTGAGCATTGCAGAGAGCTTTTAGCCTGCTTGGAGGCATCTCCTGCCATTTCATTTCGATTCTGCAATCTGGATTAGTCACTCCTAGGTTGGCCAATAGATCTGCAAGTTTGTTGGCCTTCCTCCGAACATGATTGAAGCTAACCGTTTGTAGACTTTGGAGATGTTTTTGGATTCTCTGTTACACTTGTATAAGTCTCCATTCTTTTGAGACCCTTTCAGGCGATGTACCATCGCTGGTTTTCTTGATTGCATTTATAGAAATCTCGGAGTTTGCTTCGATGAGAACATTTGAGTTGTGATTGAGTTTAAGAAGCTCTAGACATTGTTCCAAAGCCATTAATTCAGCCATGTTGTTGGTGGCTTGGCCTAAATGATAGTGGAAAGTAAAAATTATTTTTCCATCTTCATCTCTTAACACACCTCCATAACATGTTGTCCCGGGTTGCTTTTTGAAGCCCCATCAATATTTCATTTTAGATAACCTTTTGGTGGAGGATGCCAGAACTTCTTTTCCCTTTCCAACATTCTTTCTTTTTTTCTTAGACCATTGAGGATGATCTCATGCATTCACAACTGCTTGAGAGTTCTCAATTCAAGTGCCGTGGGAGGATTCGAGGGATAACTGTGCATAGTGGTGGAAATAGTCTCCTTTATTTGCTTTAAGATCAATTCCATCAGGCAAAGAGGGCTAGTTTTTTCATCTTTGAATTTTTTTTTATTCCTTTCTTTCCAAGCATTCCAGATAATGAAGCTTGGTGCAAAGGTTCAGGCCAAATTAAGGATCTCATTCTCTGCAAAGTTTTTTCTCCACTCGTTCAAGGTGTTAATAATGCTACCTTTGTCTCTGTCTATCTGTTGAAAAATGCTTTTGAAATAATCCCACAACCAGGAGGTATAGATGCAGTTATTGAGAATATGCTCCATAGTCTCCTCTTGAGCCTCACATAATTGGCATCTAGAAGGCCCCATAACCCCTCTCTTCTGAATGTTATCCCAAGTTAATATTTTCTTGTGATGAACTAACCACATAAAAAGTTTGATCTTCATCCATCCTTGGTGGCTCCAAAGTTTTTGCCAGGACCTAGCCCAAACGCAGGGATCTAGGTTAAGAGAAATTCTTTTTGCTTCCTTAATATTAAAGATTCCTTCTTTGTTTTGGCCCCATCTTAACTGATCCTGCCCATCTGTAACCAAGATCTTCCTCTGTTCCAATATGTCCATGAGTTCTTCTATTTTTGCTTTTATGGGGTTGTCCGCTCTGCATTCTATTTTCCTCCAACTTCTTCATTTCTTAGTGTCCTGAGGAAGATTCCAGAAATCCCTGACTTTTGTTAGTCCATGGAAATCGGTTTCTTGCTTGATGCCCAAAAAGTCCTCCCTTAACAACATCGGTTCTTGTTGCAATTTATCTTCCCAGAAGAGAGCATGATCTCCTGCTCTGATTTCCCAAAAGTTGTTGTTTTATACCAGGCTTATGTTTTCCCAGCCTTTATTCCAGATGTGAGAGCCTTTTATGTTCCTTGACATTCTGACGAGATCACTCGTTTGCCAGGAGCTTGCATATTTCTCTTTCCAAGTTTTAGCCCATTGCGCCCCTGGGTCTTTAACCCATCTCCACCATAGTTTGGCTCCTAGAACATTACTTTGGATCTCCTGATCATCTAAGCCTAGTCCTCCACGACTTTTGGGTTTGAAAATATTATCCCAAGAAACAAGGGCCCATTTCTTTCTGGTTTCCTCCTTGCCCCAAAGAAAGTCTCTATGAATTTGCTTGAATTGCTGTAAGACCCCTTTGGGAGCTGGCGGGGCTGATAAAAAGAAAACAGGGATAGATTGAAGAACTGCCTTTGTTAAAATCAATTTGCCAGCAAGGTTCAATGCTGTGTAAGTCCATATTTTGATCTTGTCTTGCATCTTGTTGAACACTGGTTCCTAGATACTTTTGTGCATTGGTTTATCCGTCAGGGGGATTCCCAAAGATTTTGAAGGGAGGACCTCCCTTTGGAAGCCCAAAATTCTAGAGATGTTCCTTTGAATAACAATCTTAGTGTTTAAAAAAAAATTTGATTTGGAAAGATTGACTTCCATACCTGAAGCCGAGGCAAAGTCATTTAAGATTTTTTTCTATGCAGTAGCTTCCTTGACTGTGGGGATACCTTGCAACATGGTGTCATCCACAAATTGCTGATGAGTCAAGGCTTGGCCATTCTCCGTTAAATGGAGACCCTTGATCTTCCCTAAGACTTTGGCCTTTTTAATGGTTCAGCCCAATCCTTCCATCATGAGTATAAAGACGAAGGGAGAGAGTGGGTCTCCTTGCCTGAGGCCTCTAGAAGGAGTGAAGATCTCTGAGGGCGAGCCATTCACCATAATTGAAAACCTGGGTGAAGTAACCAAAGCCATAACCTGTATGATCTAGTCATGATCAAACCCAAAAGCAGAAAGGACCTTTTTGATGTAAGTCCAGTTCACCTTGTCATATGCTTTTGCAATGTCTAGTTGCATGATCATACTGGCCTGCCTTTTGCTAGTGAGAGAGTGAACAACCTTATGGGCCTGAATAATATTATCCAGGATTTTCCTTCCTTCAACATAACCAAACTATTCCCCAGAAATCAAAGAGGGAAGAAGAGGTTTGAGTCTGTTGGCCAAGATCTTGGAAATTATTTTGTAAACAACATTGCATAAAGCAATGGGTCTGAACTTGTCAGGAGTCAGGGCCGAGTCCTGTTTTTGGATCAGGGAGATGAAGGAGTTGTTGAGGGATCTCAGAATGGATTTACTTCTTCTGGAGTCCTCTACCACATCCAAAATGTCTTGTTTGACAACCTTTCGGAAGGCTTTGAAAATGTCAACATTGAAACCATCTAGACCTGGAGCTTTGCCATTATGCATATCTTTGATAACCATACTGACCTCTGCTTCGGTTATTGATTTGTTCAGGTTAAATTTATCTTCTTTTGACACCATCTTGGGAATATTCTTTATAATTTCCTTGATGTGTTGGTCTTTGTCTGGATTATTTTCATTTGTGATGCCTCTGAAATATTGAACCATCACGCCTTCAATATTCTTGTGAGAGGTTTGAAGCTCCTCTTCTTCATTCAATATTGAGGAGATTCTATTGTGCGTTCTATTGGCAATGGTGGAACGGTGGAAAAAACTAGTGTTTCACTCGCCTTATTTGAGCCATTGAACTCTTGACTTTTGTCTCCAAAATATTTCCTCTTGTTTGCAAAAATTTTCCCAATCTAGGTTGAGTTTTTCAGCTTTCTCACTTTTGGTTTTATCAAAACCATCTATGATCATTGCTTGGTTTAGTTCCTATAGTTTGATCTCTACTAATTTTTTGTTTACAAAAATGTTACCAAAATCCTTCTTGTTCCATTCTTTGAGTTTGATTTTTATGTGCTTTAGTCTTTTATGGAGGAGGAACATTTTGGAGCCCTGAACCTGAAGATCTTCGGACCACCATATTTCAATGTTGTTGATGAAGTCTGGGTGGGAGAGCTAGATATTCTCAAATTTGAAGGGTCTGTTTTTGGGAGCATCAATTCCCTTGATTTCTTATTGAGTCAGCTAGTGATCATAGCCTCTAAATGGGAGAACACTTGTAGATATTTCTGTATTTGTGAGCATTAGCTTCTCGGAGATAAAAAATCTGTCTAATTTGGAGGCAACCTGAGCATTGCCTCCTCTTTTTTTGTTCTAAGTAAAATGACTGTTATGCATTTTAGAGTCAGCCATTTTCATGTCTTCTGTGAAAGAATGGAATCCTACTGAATCTCTACTGAGGATTCTGGTGCCTCCTTTTTTTTTCCGAAAGAAATTTAATCATGTTAAAGTCTCCTCCAATGACCCAAGGGATTTCTTCATGTCTGCTTCTGAGATCTGCCAGGGAGTTCAGAAATCTAAGCTTCTCATCAATTCTTTGAGGACCGTAGACATTCGTAACCAGGAAGGTCTCAGACATCCCCATTGGTTGAATGACAGCTAATAAGTAATTTCTTGTTGCCTCCGCATCTACAGTACTAACTTTTTGGGGGTTCCAAAGAGTGAGAATGCCTCCCGATGCGTTCTCTGCTTTGACTTCTAGAAACTCAAATTTGCTGAGCCATTTGTTATGGATTTGTTTTATTTTCTGAATGGAGCATTTTGTTTCTTGAATGAAGATTATATCCAGCATTGCTAGTTTCATTCTATTGCTTAGCATTCTCTGTTTTCTTTTACTACCTAAACCTCTGATATTCCATGATATGAACTTCATAACTAAATATTTGTAAAGGAGTAACTAGTTAGATCTTTCATCTTACCTGAATCTATCATTAGCTTTCCACACTCCATCAGGAGTTCATTTTTCTTTTTTCTGCCTCTCTTCTTACCTGCATTTCTGGTGGCTAATCCTGGATTTAATTTCATTGTTTTCACCCCTCTGTGTTGTTGTTTGTGGATGTTTGTACCTTTCTCCAGTCCTCGTTCTTGAGTCTTCCATAAAAACAGTTGATGTATTCTATTGCATTCTTCTTGAGGCAGAGAATCTATTCCTCCTTTGGTTCCTTGCCTCAGGAATCGTTCCAGATCCAAGTTTTCCTTGTCAAGGATTTTTTGTAGTTCATGATCTTGCAGATCTGTTTCACTTTGGGTCATTTCCTGGTTTGTTTCCATTTCTGTTTCACTTCTCATGGCTTCTTTTTTAAAGTCAATGTCTGGAGAAAGATTTGTGTCCTCTTTTTTTTCTTTTTCCTTAGCATCTTCCTCCTGATATTGAATCTCTCTTGTGCTTTCTTCAAGCTCTTCTAACACTTGAAACTTATTCTGACTACCCTTTTGCCCCTCAACGTGTTGTTGCTTTGGTCCCTTTTTCCCTCCCCTTCCTCTGCTAGCCACTTTCTGGAAGCTTTCAATGTCCTTCGTTGTATTAGGCTTTTCTTTGTTATCTTCTTTGCTGAGAGGGCAGTCTCTTAATAAACGCCCATGTTCATGGCATCTTCAGCATCTGAAGGAGATATATTCGTAGTCTACCGTCTGCACCCACTCCTCATCATAAAATTCCAGGATGACTTCATCCGGAAGTGCTCCTGATAGATCCTTTTCTACACATATCCTAGCAAAGGAGGTGTATTTTCCTCTTCTTGTGGCTTCAGAAGCTTTGACAAAGCGTCCTAGTTTATTACCAATGGTAGCCAACGATTCAGTTTGCCAATAGTCAAGAGGTAGAGAGTAGAGCCTTACCCACACAGGAACTGAAGAGAAAGTCTCCCTCTTTGGGACAAAGTTCATTCTCCAAGGTCTCATATAGAGACCTGCTGCAGCAAAAAAAAGGGATCTCCTTCGAATATTCTGTCTTTATCTTCGATGTTTGAGAACACTACTGTGAAGAATCCTTTTGACCCTAGATGTAAGTCAATGCTTCCTTTGGGCTTCCAATGATACTTGATCCACGTCTGTAAAGCCTTTTCAGTGGGCCATCGTCCCATAAATTTACAGATAATGGCGTAGGTTCCCATATGTTCCCTGTGCTCCTGCAGAGTAGGATCATTTAATACTACTCGAGGAGTGATTTCTACTTTTGGTTTGCAAGGTCCTTTCTGTTTTTTGTCTCTTGAGCCCAGACTTTTGTCTTCTTCCTCTTTGTCCTTTGTGCTATTGTTTTCTTTTGTTCTGGTCCCATCTGTTTCCTTTTCAGTGCCCCTGTTTCTATAGTTCATACCGCCTTTACTAGTTCCAGCTGGAGATTTACTTCTGCTGGCCACTGCATCTTTGTAGGAGGAAGCCGAGCTCCCTCCCCTGCCACTCTCCATTAGAATCGAACCCTGCTCGTTATGGTCACCCTGGCCGCTGTGTATCTCCTGCGCTCGACTTTCCTCGAAAGCCCGATTGAAGCACCCAGTCTGAGTGGTGAGTTTCATCTTACACTATTCTTTCTTTCTTAGTTAAGGTATTTGGAGAGTTCGAATGTTAGCTCCAATAATTTTAAGCGCAAACCTATTCCCAAGGAGATGGGATTGTTGAAGAAATTGACATACCTTAATTCATACTTATTAAGTTCTAATTTGAATTCAAATACAATATAATACATAAATAATTCAATTAACAAAATTTCAATTGGGAAAAAAATTGCCAATATATTTAAAAAAAATTCACTTATATATTTTAAAATATATTAAATCTTATTTATAAATTTAAAATTCACTTGTTTGTTTTAAATATATATTAAACTATATCTAATTTTTAATATAGGTGCCTCTTGGTCGTGCTTGCCAAACTCACTCTAAATTGTTTGGAATATAAAAACAACAACCCAATAATGTATTTTTTACAATTTAGGCAAAGAAAAAACTCTATTAATTAGTTAAAATAACTCTAAAATATTCGGACCATATAATCCTTATGTGTTGTAAAACAAATTGATCATTGATCAATAATGCAGCCGAATCTAACGAATTCACAAATATTTGATTTTATTAACCGATTTGCCTGAATTTGGTAACGTTGCCTTAACATCTCTAAAGTGGGATTTGTAGTCACCATTCCATGATAGCTAGGAGATCTCCCTAGCTTGACAATACTTGATCTCTCTTCCTCTTCTTTTACACTGAAAAGTCTCTACCACTCAAGGTTTATAGATCTCATAACCTTGCAACACCTTTCCCTTGATAGAGTCGATCTCTTAGTGATGCCTTCCGTGTGGGGACCAGTTGGTCGCCTTTCTTAGCTTAGGAACCTTTAATTATCAAACTATGGGCTGACAGTGCCATTCCCCCTTCCCTGCAAAACCTTACAACCCTACAAATTCTACATCATGATAATAACCCATTTAACATTGAATTCCCCAATTGGTTAAGCAATATGACTAGTTTGATTTCCTTGCCAATGTCCAAGTCAAGTCTCAGCGGATCTCTTCTGCTTGAACTCTCTCACATGCCTCACCTAAAAAGAATTTACTTGGAAAACAATATTGTATCTAGTAATTTTTCTCAGATTTTCCAGGCTAGTGGAAGAACCTGGCCCTTTTCTATAGGAAATCTATTGTTCATGGTTCGGCTAGATCTGAAACACAAAAAATTGAAGGGAAAGATTCCATTTTCATTAGGCCTTCTCCGCTCGCTTATTGTACCAGACTTGGGCTACAACCTTTTATCGGGATCAATCTGTCTCTCCCTACAATGCTTGTCTAAACTGACCAATATTAGTCTTTCTCACAATAGTTTGAACGGACCAATCTCAGAGACACTTTCACAGTTTGAAGAATATAAAATATCTTGACCTGTACAAGAACAAATTTCCATTCAATATCACCCTCAACTGGGACCCATCATTTTAGTTAGACAGGTTGAGATTATATTATTGTGAAGTACACAACTTTCCTCTTTTCCTGAGGACTCAAAATTCTATGATGACATTAGCTCTCTCTAATAATGCCCACAAGGGACAAATTCCTTCATGGTTGCTTTAGAAAAATTTCACAGGAGAGGATTAAATGGTTTTCTGAACTTGGTGGTGTTGTGGAGTGTGGGGAACAATCACAGAGTGAATGCTTGCCCATATGTATTTACCAAAATTCATTAAGTGCCTTAAACTATCTATTGTGTCGTACCTCTACTCAGACTTTAGTCATTCCCCATGCAAACAAAATCGCAACCAACAAAAATACTTGTGACAAGTATGGTTGCTATCAGAGTGTTTGATGTGGTGATTGGAATTAATTTTCTAACACGGCCCCTTAATCACAACTTCCACAACATTCCCAAACAATCTCTGAGATAAACAAAACGTTCACGTGCCAATGACTTTTTGAAAATATTAGCAAATTGTTCCTGTGACTTGCAGTGTTGCAACACAATTTAATCATGGTTAATCAACTCCTTAATAAAATTATATTTAGCATCAATGTGCTTGGTCTTCTTGTGAAAAACATAATTATTTGACAATGAAATTGCGAAATTGTTGTCACAAAGAATAGATGTCATTCTCTCTTGGTCATGGCAAAGATCCCTCAACATTCTTCTCATCCAAACTGTATGACACGTTGTTGCTGTTGCAACGACATATTCAGCTTCTTCTGTTGACAGTGAAACTATTAGCTACTTCTTGGAGGCCCATGAAATGGATCCAGAACCCAAATGGAAAACATATCCTAACGTGCTCTTTCTGTCATCGACATTTCCTTCCCAATCGGTATCAGTGTAACCAACTAGCCTAAAATCATCTGTTGCGACGTACATAATACCATATTTTTTTTCCCATTGACATACATTATAATCCTTTTCACTGCTTGCCAATGTGTTTCCTTGGGTGTCTCCATGAACCTTGACACCAAACTCACTGCATACATCATATCCGGCCTAGTGGCAGTCAAATACATCAAGCTTCCTATCATGATTTTGTATAATGTTGGATTGACATTGCTACTGCAATATTGTTTTCTCAACTTCAACCATATGATAGTTGGAGTTGATGCGGGCTTTCTATTTTGCATGTTAAACCTCTCCAAAATGTCTACTACATACTTTGCCTGAGAGATAAAAATGTAATTTTTTGTTTGCTTCACTTCTATGACTAAAAAAATACCTTAACAACCCCAAGTCAGTCATTTCAAATTCACTCTTCATGACTTTTTTGAAATCAATGATGAGGAAATCATCATTGCCTGTAAATATTAAATCATCTACATATAAGACAACAATGAGAGTTTTACCGTCACTCCCTTTGATGTAGAGAGTACACTCACCATTAGATTTTTTGAAACCATTGTCCAACAAGTAAGCATCTATCCTGCTATACCATGCACGCAGTGCTTGCTTCAGCCCATAAAGAGATTTCTTCAAATGATACACTTTGTTTTCTTCACCTTCTACCTCATAAACAGGTGGTTGCACAACATACACTTCCTCTTCAGCACTCCATTCAAGAACATTGATTTTATGTCTATGTTGAGCCTCAAACCTACACTTCTTTATACATCCTCTCAGCCTCCTTTTGCTATTCATTTCCTTCTTTTACCACTCATTCCCTCCATCAAATTGCTCAAATCGTTGTATTTTAGGAATTTTTACATGGTTTCCTAATTATGCTAATGACTGTGTTTGGTTTAGAATTTTGGTTCAAAGTGCTGCGTTTCCGCAGCTCACACAGGGTTTCCGCAGCTGATCCCGGTTTCCGCAGCCAACCCCGGATTCCGTCGCTGTTTTATTAAATGATATGTACCAGGTGTCCTCCGGGAAGAAGAGCCACATGGGCAAGTTCGTTGAACCAAGGACATGGTGTGTGTCCCTCCAGATCACCCAAACCAGTCATAAAAACCCGTGGTCAACGAGGAGGCAACTACGGTCAACAGAGGCCATTGGCGGTGGCATGACTCTACGTGTTCTGTTTTAGAGCACGTGAAGAATAGGTGGCATCGTCCTCAGTCACGAAGATAGTGGGAAACATGAATCCAAAAGCGGATTGAATTCCCACAACGACCGTTGCCTAAATCCGAGGACGCAGCAAGACTACGTGTTTTTGCACAGCTGCTCGAATAGCGTAGTTTCCGTTAAGTTAGTTCACTTTCCTCAGTTATAAATAAAGCGTCTTTCAACGCTGGATAGTTGTTAGTTAGCTGCTGATATGTACTTTTGAACTCCCACTGTACTTTTTATTTGATGCATAATATATGAGAAGATTGTTTTCTATTTGAACGTGTAATTGATCATTGAATTGGCTGGAGTAGGCAGAGGGCCCCTGTTTACTGAAGGCCTGTACAGTACTTTTTAGTTTCCTGCATTTCTTTCTCTCATTTTATGTATATAATGCCTTTGATTGCTGTGTTTTGATAGCTGTATATACATTTCGAATTATGCTTGTTTATATTTCTGCACTTTTCCATGACTGATCAGTGCGTTATGCAGGTTTCTTAGGTGTGCCCGGGACAATTTCTTTCTTTTCTTTTTCACAACTAGTGACACTTGTGATCATCTTGTCTATGTTGCTGACCTTTCTTGTTTTGCAGC
>APFE031580497.1:0-18003 GCA_000404065.3 Pinus taeda | reverse complement strand
TCTAGCTTTGCTTGAGGTGAAGAAGGGCTTCCTAGCTGGAGGATGATGCTGGGTCAGAGCTCATGGTTGTAATCCTCTTGCTACTTTTTTTTTATCTAAATAAAGCTATTCTTGTTTCCTTCCATATTCTTGTGTACTTGTTTATATATGCATGTATATGGTTAATACACATCTGATCCTATATTATTCATGAATTTAGATCCTTGTTTCTTGTATAGTAGTATGTTGTTGTGATCCCACAGGTTCTTTTGAAGCTGGGCAGACAAAGGAGAAGCGGCGAAACTCTATCAAGAAGGAGAAGAAATCGAGCGCAAGACTCAGGTTGGCCCTCTTGGTTCTCCTCTCATCTATTTTCATAAAAGGAAACAATAGTAGGCTTTGATTGTTTGTTTCTAAGATAGCCACCCATCTTAGTGGGAATAGCAGCATCTGAGTGGACACTATTCCCGTATAACACCTGTGCTCCCTCATCAATGTTCTTCTCAATTTCTTCAGTTGGCATGGCGTTGAGTTTGTGTTTTAACCATAAAAGAAAATTCTTAGGTGGGAAAAAACACAGTCAGTCACTAAAATAGAGGATAGCTGAATTCGGTTTTTTTTTAACCCAAGAAGGAATTTTTCATGTGCTCCTTACAACATCAAATGGCAGTAATTCCCTTGTTTGAAAACTGCTGTCACCTAGAATTTGACTGTCTGTTTATGAAAAGAATTTTTATTTTTTACAGAACAGAGCATAAGGACACGTGGTCTTTTCTCATCACATAGATAGATATGTAAATTCAGTTTTTTTTTCACACACATAGGGTGGCCTCTGCTGCAGCATGTATCTTCCTTACAAGAGAATTTTTTTTTTAAACTAATGAGGAGATTTTGGAATGCAGAGAAAGAACTGGGTAAATTCAGTGAAATATGCGGGCAATATTTCATGGTTTGTTCAATACACAGGTAGACTTTCACTCTCTTTTTTTCATTCTAATGCTGTGTTTAATTCACCACCTTGCACAAACAAATCATGCACAGAGAAGTTTTCCCGAGCCTACGTCGTTTTGAGCTTGAAATTCAACAAAAATTCTGGGTTTTCATTCTGCAGAGCGGTTCTATGCCTTTCCTATAGAACCCTTCCTATAGAAGGCCCCTGGTTCCTGTAGAACTGTTACAACTTCCTGTAGAATGCTGATAAGCAGGAGGGTTTTGAAAAATGGCCGAGAAAGACTGGTTCGCTGCTACGGTATGGAACTTGTTGCAGCTGTAGGGACGATGATAAAATGGAAACAACGGTGGTGAGAGTATTTCAAAAATGAGTTCAATTGGCTGTTTATGGAGACTTCCATTGATGGAGGGTGAGCTAGCCAAGTGCACGTTGGCTCCATGCAAACCTTTGGTCCCCACTGTAGTGTTATTATGAACTGTATGTTCTTTGCCTATAATCACTTCCATCAATTACGTTGGAGTTTAAACAGCCACCACTACTTGTTTTCAGTTTTCTTCCTGAGATGGCTGAGCACACGTGTTGATTGCACCCACCGAGCGCTGTTTGAACTAGACGAGGCAAGAGGGTGGCTAGTTAGCTAGCCACCGATCTTGTTTAATCACAACCATCTCACTGTCCATGCAGTTCTTAAATTACATTCATTCAACAGAGGAATGGGCTTAGTCACATACTTGGAAGTCGAATGTGTTTGTTGTGAGGTGTTGTGGCCTTTCCTTTCGCTGCATGCCTTTGTTTCTGTGGATGCATGCTCATCTGGTTGCTGATATGTGGCTATTTTTCTTGTGCAGGTATCCTCTGGATGGATCTAAGTTGTAGGAGTCTGTTTCAACGTTCAAATTTGCACCCTCATGCTGCTGATGCTGGATTTTTGCAGGACTGCGACTTGTTTCCTCCATAGCTCCCAAACGATAGATCGGATTGACTTGAAACTTTCTGATCATGTTTCTATCATCATTATGAACCTCCCATAGCAAAATTGTGGTCAATGGTTGCATGGATTTCAAGAAAAACTAAAAAAGGCTGAAGATGACAGAGGTCAATTTCTCGGAAACCGTGCACTGGAATTGGCTGAAACTACTTGGGCAGGTTACTATCACCTATATGCATCTTCCCATGAAACAGGTTTTGAAAAGGATGCATGGATATGGAGAAAATGCAAAAATGGCTGAAGGTGATGGAGGCTGATTTCTTGGAAACCATGCACTAGAATTAGCTGAAATTGCTTGGGCATGTTGCCATCATCCCTATACAACTCCCCATAAAATATTTTTTTAAATGGATTCACGGTTTTCAAGTTAGGAAAAAAACAAATTTCTGCTCTATGCATTTTTGTATCAAAGCATTCTGCAGTTTTTTAGACAGTAAGAAAAAATGAGCTTGGGCTATAATGTAGACTTGGAATTGATGGGAGAGATGTTTGAATATTGTAGGAGGATTTATGAACCCTTTATGAAGCTTCCATGTTCGCCAAACTGCTTTTTAAAATCCATTTCTAGCTTTCTGTAATTTCTATAGG
Organism: Pinus taeda; assembly: GCA_000404065.3. Taxonomy (NCBI): domain Eukaryota; kingdom Viridiplantae; phylum Streptophyta; class Pinopsida; order Pinales; family Pinaceae; genus Pinus; species Pinus taeda. The sequence goes on along the minus strand of APFE031580497.1, from coordinate 15,496 downwards.
AACTTCCTATAGAAAACACAATTTTCATAAAAGAAGCACAATGAGGTGGAAAAAATGATGGAGAAGGGTGAGGGATGGAAACAGGGATGTTTAAAGGCCTCATGGAAAAATTCCCAACCTTCGGATCCTCCTCGGAGATCGATCTTGGCTTGTTTGTAGGCTCTACAGGATCTCCCTGTAGAAGACATAGAACTTCCTGTAGAAGACACAGAACTTCCTGTAGAAGGTGAAATCTCAGTCTAAATGAGACCAAATCTTGGGAAAGGGTAGTGGTCATGGAGGAATGGATTCTGAGGGATGCTTGCAGCCTAATGCTGACCTCTGTCTTTGTCTTGTACGATCCTCCTAACCTGTAATGTCCTTCCTGCAACCTACAATTATTCAATAGAAATTATGTTTATTTTTCTTTTTCTCTTTTCTTCTTTCTTTTTTTCTCTTTTTCTTTTGAAAAACAATTAGGGTGCCTCAAGGAGGTTTTCACCCTGGCTGCCTACCCTGGGCACCTCCAAGGGAGGTTTTCACCCAGGAATCTTATTCTTTTTTCTTTTCTCTTCTTTCTAACCCATTGACCGCGTCATGGAGGTTTTCAATCAATGAGCCAATCTGAGGCGCCTCAAAGGAGGTTTTCACCTTAGATTTTTATTTTCCTCTTATTTTCATTTTTTCTTTTTTTCCTACCCTACCCTACTTGAAAAACAAAATCATTTTCAAGTATAATAATACTTCCAATGGAGCCATGTGCACATCGAGATTAGAGACAAAATGATGTGGAGGCTTGAAATGCATGCTTTCAAAACTATCCAGATTTCAGAGACCAAATGATTTGACTTTGAAGGGATCAAGCATAGCTGAGAAAGAGAGTATTGCTGCAATTTAGTGACCATCTGGAACCATATCTCAATATAGCTCTAATATCCTTGGTCCTTTTGCTGATCTGGATCATTCTTCATGTCACCTTCTACCATGACCTTCTCATCTTCCTCTTTTTGCTAATTTTTCTCTTGAATACATGGAGGATTTGATGGTAACCATGAGGGAGCTCTCTCGATCTTTGATTTTGTTGTCTTCTCTTTATTAAGTGTAGCCCATGGTTCTTTGATCTTCTCTTTTGCATCTTCGTCTGCTGGATGAGGTCCTTCAATGATATCAATATAATCTCTATTTTGCAATACTCTTCTTGAGCTATGGTGAATATCATTGAGCTCAAGAGGAGTTGTTTGGACATGTTGTGCCTAAGAATTATAATTGGGTTGAGTTACTCCAATGTGCGGATTTGGAAATGGGGGTACGAGTAGTTGAGTGGGGGTGTATATTTGAGATGGATGTGGATGGAGTTGTGGTTGGGCAGGTGGTGGAGGTAAATGAGCGGGAGGAGAATTGTACTGGGGCCTCCACCCCTGATGAGGTGCATTCCACTGAGGCTGTGGCTGAGCATAGGGCTGAAATGGATGAGTAGCTAGTTGAGCATGATATTGAGATGGATACAACCAAGGAGGGGGTGTGGACCAGGGAGGATGAGCAAGGGGACCCCAAGAAGGCATGGAATTGGCTTGATAAGGGATGTAATAAGTCTAGGATGTCCCTTGCATTCCCTGCTGGTAAGTTCTGGGTCCACGTGGCCCCCTTTGGTTCATGAAATAGAGTGGTTCAGTGGTGCTTTTGGCCCTCTAATATGCAGCTTTAATTCCAGGCAAGGAAGGGCACTGGTTTGTAGGATGGTCTTTTTCACAGACAAAACACACTTCTATGGAGTGTAATGGACATTCATTCCTAGGATTCTTTCTAGTGCACCTGGGACAAAAGCTGGCCAAAGCCCTCTCGACTTCCTCTTGCTTCCTTTGGATCCGCAAGGTATCCAGTTGCATGGCAAGAAACTGCCTCACCTCGTTCTTGAAATCTTCCATCAGATTCTCACATTCACCTCTAAGGATTGAGTTGGAAGAAAAGGTACTGCTCCCAATATTTCTATTTTCAGCCATTTTCTTCAGAGGAATGTTTTCTTCTTCTTCTCCCCTAGAGGTTCTTCAGATATGTCTTGTTGTCCACCTAGGGGTTCTTCTTAATCACAACCATCGAAGAAGAGAGAAGGTTTGTTGTGTGAAGCAGTGGTGGTGTTGCGCAAACATTTTTTTGACTTATCTCTACTCCTACAAAGCATGAAAGGAAATCTTCTTTTTCTTCTTTTTCTTCTTCTTTTTTTTTTTTTTTTTTTTTTTTTTTTTTTTTTCTCTGCTTGTACCTACAAAACTAAAATAGATTGAACTGCAACTAACTAAAATCTATCTTGCTGAAATGAAAATGCAGAATTGAAATGAAAGCAGGAAAGGACTAATCTATGTTGCTGAAATGAAATTGCAGAAATGAAATGCTAATTTACGCTTGTAGAATTGAAATTGCGGAATTGAAATGCTAATCTACACTTGTAGAATTGAAATTGCAGAATTGAAATGCTAATCTATGAAAGCAGGAAATATCTAATCTACGCTTGCTGAAATGAAATGAAAGCAGGAGATGTCTAATCTACTTTTGCGGAAATGAAATTGCGGAATAGAAATGAAACAACTACTCTACTCTTGCTGAAATAAACTACTTAGCAGAAGGTTGTAGTAGAAAATAGAAGAAAAGCAGCAATCACCAATACTCGGACGCGTCCCCTGCAACGACGCAAAAAAGATGGTGGGCTCCAGTATTGCAGCAATGATGCTGCAACTCCTGGGACTCCCTTCTTTACTTTTATCAACCCAGTTGTTCGTAACAAACTTGGAAACGACGGTGCTATATGCACAAGTACTAGCTCTTTCTGCAGGCTGTCACTTGGTCAACTGACACAAGTCTGCTAGGAGCTTAAGCCAACTTCTATGAGCTCTTAGAAGAAGCTTTTAACTGTGATGGATGAAAGCTAACTCAATCAAAGGCTAATCTACTTGCAGAAAGAAGCGGAAAGCTGAAAGGAAATGCAAACCCTAGTTTTACCGACTAACCCTACTAGTGCAAGAAAAAGGATGAAAGATGCAGAAATGGATGACATTGACTCTTATAAAGGTAAAGTGCATGTGACTAAGCTACTTCTGAAGTGAAATCTGAAAAGGAACATCTTTTTATTTTTTGGAGTAATCTTGTAGAATTATTATGCATGTGATTTAACTGTTTTTGACTGTGCAGAGGTTGATTAGTGAAAAGAAATGGGGTAGGTGATTGCAGGAGGTTGGGAAGGTGAAAAGAGGGCCTAAGGGGTCATTATCACCGGTCTTGTAAACTGGGCAAAACAAAAGTTTTAGGGGAAATTGTGCAAAAGGGAAATGATCTACTCATAAAGAGGGACACAACGGGAGTTTCTTCATGAAGGAAAAGCATGCGGGGTTCATTATAGAGGTCCTCCAGGACCAAGGAACGAGGAGTACAGGGACAGTGAAAAAATGTTGTGTAACAAACCTAGTGCAATCATAATAGTAATTGCTGCAAACTTGTAATTGATTAACATATTATTCATAATATGGTGGAAATATAAATGGTTAATAAAATGGGTTTGGTGTTACAAATAACATCCCCATTCCTACAAGTCATATCAATTTTAAAAAGGATATGAGGTGATTATGATAAATCATGTAAAATAGCTTCACACAATGGTTCATAAAAGATGACATTCTGTGTGAAGCAACCCCTATGGATGCATTCCACTTACTATTGTGAAGATTGTGGCAGTATGGTCATTGTATAGTACATGATGGGAGAATAATATACTATCATTAAATGGTTGAATGTTCAAGTTATTTCCTACGAAGGATGAGGATCCTAAATAATAGTTATTGTTCATAGAAAAATGATTCTTAACCAATGTATATGAGAGAAATGAATGTTATGAAATTGTCTTTTGGAGAGTGAAGGAAGAGGAAAATAATGACAAAGGAGAAATGGACATGCATGAGATATAGATTCACAAGGAGGTGAAAAGTTGTTAGATTTTTCCCCACACATCATGAGAGAATATTTTCCTCATGAACTTCTTCCAAGAAGGAAGATGATGTATGAGATAAATTTGGTACCACAACGTTTGTTGCCATATCAAGCTTCGAATAGAACTATTAATCCATCATAAAGAACACAATTAAAACAACAGGTTGAGGATTTGCAGTAAACATGATTGATAAAGAAAAGTATGAGTGTTTATGTGTTATACCAACATTTTTCATTCCAAATCAAGATGGAAGATGGAGGATGTGCATTGACTCAAGAACATTGAATAAGGTTCCAATGAAGCACAAGCTTCCATATCAAGGAATGAAAGACATGTTGGATAACCTGAGTGTGACATGATGTAATTCATGAAGGTTTATCTAAGAATGGTTGACATTAGATTCAATAAAGGGATATGAATGGAAGACTACGTTAAGGAAAAGCATGGTTTATATGAATGGTTGGTCATGCATTTTCCTCTTACTAATGTGTGAAGTACCTTTATGAGGTAAATGATGAAATTCTTGCACCATTACTTAGGTAAGTTAATTGTTGTGTACTTGGATTATATTCTCATTTATATCAGTAATATAGGTGACTAATCACAACATATCAATTAGTGATATAAGTTTTTAAAAGAGAGAAGTTGGTAATACAATTAAAGAAATGCAAGTTCTTAAATTAAAAAGTTAGTTTATTTCAAATTTTTATCTCATGAAAAGGATTGGGAATGGATACAAAGAAGGTGAAGTATGTACTAGATTGACTAGATTTCTGCAATGTACATTAGGTAAGTATTTTCCATGGCATTGCTATTAGAGGGCTCCATGGGATCTACAATGAGTGCATGAAGTAACAAAGGTTTCATTAGAGAACTTGAGCACATAAAAGTTTTGATATGTTGAAGGCAAGGATTACAAAGGCCTAAATTTATGGTGTTGCCAAAATATAGAGAAATTATTCCAAGTAAAGTGTGATGTAAGTGGTGTGTACCTATTGAAATAATACTATTGCGTGAGGAGGGGAGAAAATAACATTTCATAGTGAAATTTTGAAAGAAGTATGAAAATGGCATTCCATGTATGATTTGGAATTATGAAGTGACACAACCAGTAAAGCAATCGATACATTATTTTTTTCCTAGAGAATGTGTGTTATACATGGTTCGTTAAGCCTTGAGTTTTATCAATATTCAAGTGAAGTGCATGAGATTAACATAGTTCCTACATAGTTATAGATTTGCGCTAAAAAACAAAATTGGGGAAAGAGAAAATTGTCAATAAATACATTTAGTAGGACGAGATTGATGATTAGTACAAAGAGGAATGATCTAGTTTCATTTGAGTATATATATGAATCATACATGTAGCTACAAATTTTGCAAGTAGAGGAGTGTTACAAAAATCAAATCATAAGACAAAAGTGGTGAGTTAAAATTTTTCCTGCAATGACAATACATGAGGATATATGTTTAACTGTAAGATGTTCAGTATATTTAAATGTTTTGCATGAGAATTCAAGCAAAGAATTACATGAAGGAGGATGGAAAAACCAATTTGGGATAGATAGGACTCGTAGTTGATTGGAAGAAAAAACTGTTGGTCTAGTTTAGAAAAGAAATTTCATATATTTATTAAAAGATGTAGTATTTCCTTAGTTGGTTATGGAATTGAGTCAAAATACAATATTGTATACAATGGATAAATATAATAATATATACCATCGATAGAAGATTATATACCTATTACCTACCCTAAGGGTATCATGAAATGATATTTCTATGTGATAGTTTGTCAAACCAAGATTAACTAGATTGTACAAATGATATGAGTTAAGTGTTTATTGTAGTGGATAAGCATTAATGTTGTGTGTGTGTGTGTGTGTGCGTGTGCGCACGTGTGTGTGTAATTATAAGGATACATGGATTATTGAAGACCATTACCTTAGACAAAGATATCATATTTCTTGGTCATAATTGGAGAACATTATGGAAGATATTAGGCACAAGTTTATTATAGAGTTCAAAATATAATTTTTAGACAAATATTGGAAAGATAAAGCCAATTCATGAAATGTTAGGAAATACTCTAAGATGTCTAGAGGTAACATACTAAAGTAGTGGATCTATTTTCTCAGCATATGTTGTGTTTGTTTGCAATAGTATAATGCATAGGTCAATAAGATTTTTCCTTTGAAAATTATCCATGGAAGAAAGCTAAAAGGAGTGAAATATTTGGTTGATTTCCCTATTAAGATGCAACAAAGTGATGAAGCAAATACTTTTGTTGAGAAGATGATAGGAATACATGCACAGTTCAAGGGGATTCAAGAGAAATTAACATGTAATATAAAAGGGAACATACTGAAGACCCAAATACAATATATTCCAAGACGGTGATTTGGTGATGTTAAATTTGAGTAAGCAACATTATCCTAAGGTAAAGTATAACAAGTTGAATGTGAAGAAAACTAGATATTGTATAATTAGAAAGAGATTTGGAGGTAATATTTTAAAACTAGAATTGCTAGTAGAGTTGGATATTTTACACATATTTGATGTAAAGAATATCTATGATTTTGTAGAATACGATGTTGATGAAGTAGAATAAGAATATAAAGAGAATGTAGAAATGGGTTTAATGGACCAATTATTTAAAAGAGAACAACTAGATATAGAGAAAGTTTTCCAAGAAAAAAGTGTTTAAGGCACAAGGCTGAAATATAAATATTATTAGGTTAAATAGAGAGGCAAACTAGATGCTCAAATTACTTTTATCTCAAACCAAGAGTACCACAAATTGCAAAAGGGTAAAATAGTGGTGGAGAAAGGAGAATGGATATGCATACAAAGTTGTAAACGTTTTCAAACAAGGGGAATTTGATTGAGAACTCTACATAGCATGTGAAGTAAGTTTGGAGGTGTAACTTGGAAGTTTGTGTTTAGATGTGTCTAGATGTAACAACATTTGTAGACTAAGAGCATGTCATAAAAATAGACTAGCATGTGCAGAGAAAGATTAAGAATTGAATATGAGGAGTCAAAGAAGTTGGACATCCTAAGTGAAGAATTGAAGTGGTTTTAAATAATAATTTAATGCTCCATTCCTTCACTTTTAATAGGTAAACTATGTTATGGATTAACATGTACTTTATTTGCATAATATCTATTATACTCAGTTAGAATAATAGAAACAATTGTTATGAGGACATGTGGACCTATCTATGTGAGGAAAATATATGAGCTTTTCTATTTTTTCTTCTTAGTGTTGATGATTATGTGATTTTCTTAAAGTAGGAAATTAAAGGTGAAGTTTTGGTACATGGATACCAATTTGATATATATTATGAATGGATAATTCATGAAATGCACATGGTTTTTTTTACTTAAATGCAAATATGTAAAATTATTTATAACATGAATTCTTATATGATTATGGATAGAGATTTGTTTGTGGTAAGCTAACCTATAGGTTAATGGGCTAGGTGATATCTAAATAACTCTAGCACTTAAGGTAACATTAATTTCATGGACATAAAAATGTAGTTGTATGCTATTAAGCATTAATAATGTGGTTATCAATTCCAAATATTTATAATGATATGTTGGTAAGTGTGGTTTTTTATAGGAATCATAGTTACCTATATTGGTTATTCAATGATGTCGCTCTAAGAACAACAACAATTGCACATTGGAATGAATGTTAGGGTGTCATACTTTATTTAATTAGGAGGGGCAGATGTTTTTCCACTACACATCCTTCAAAACCTAGAGGCATAAGAGATCATGTTAACCATGCTTAACTAGACATGTGATAATGACTACAGATTGCCTAGTAGGGAAGTTAAGTCAATATAGTCAATATTTACACCTTAAAGTTATATTTGGAATTAGTTCGATATAATCGAGGCTTTAACCTATTGTAGTAGAGGAAGGGATGGAAGATGAAAGTAGGTGTTTAGGAGGAATGATTCTGAGCCAAATGAGCATCCTACTTGGATTTGAATATGTCATTCTTTTATTTCTTACATAGTTCATATAATGTTTAGAACACTTGATAATTTGATTATGATAATTTAATTACAATGATGGATGGGCATTGAATTATTGTGTTTTCATTAATGAGGATTATTCGACAATTCTTTTATTGTTATGCATAATTAGTTGTGTACATGTAAGAATAATGCATTAGGAATGCCACGTGTTCTTATAGTCCATGCATGGGATATGCATGCATTAGCTACGCCTCCATACCTAGTACATCTATACTATTATAGTTTCATAAACACATTAATTATTAAAATAGGTTATTAATTAACTAATATATAATTTGGTGACATTTGGAATTATATTATAGGAATATAAATATCTCATAGTAAGATAGGAATTCAATAACTTTGGTCGGTTTGTGTGAAGTAGTGAATGGGTATAATACTTAGTTTCCGCCTAACTCTTGAATACAAAGTGGATAACCACCCCTTTCCCAGGGAGGGTTGTGTAATGGAATGGAGGGGGACTTCAAAAAAACGATGGAGAGGGCAATAAAGGGGGGAAGAAAAGCAAGAGTGGGAGTTGGCTAATTGGTAGGAGAAATAATTCTTGGTAATGAAGAGAACTAGACTATTTTGTTGGTTATTCATGGATTAGTCTATTATATCCTAGACTATTCTTGTTGTTCTTGGAGCTTCTGACTCAAAGGACTAGGAAACTAGCTAAGCTCATAGTTGGATAGTAGGTTAAATATGATTTAGGAATTCTTTCAAGGGTAATAGACTACACTACACTTGGGTAAATTCAAATAGAGATTGAGGAATTTTCCTTATTATTAGTCAATGTGTTTTTTCTCTAAATATTATGTTGAATTTTGTTAGTTAATTGTCAAATGAGATGCTAATTTAAATGTTGTAAGTTTAACATTCAAATGTTAGTAAATAGTTAACATAGTTACCGATCAAATGAGAAAATGACCTAGTACACATTTTTTGAGGTAGCAAAAAATCACTCGATTTTGAAAAGTGTTGATTCAGAATAAACAATTTTTTTTTTGAGCATATTTTTGGCACTTTAAATTTTCTTATGTATCAAGTATGAACATTTCTTTTAAATGTTAGTGATTTTCATGTTGATTTTGAAAAGTGTTGATGCAACATCAACACAATTATTTTTTTTAGAGGGCTTATCTTTTACACTTAAATTTTTTTATGTATCTAGTATGAACATTTTTTCTTGTTAGTGATTTTCATGCTGATTTTGAAATGTGTTGATGCAGCATCAACACAAATTTTTTTACAGGGTTTATTTTTGACACCTTAAATTTTTTTATGTATCTAGCACGCTTTTTTTTTTTATTAGTGATTTACATCTTGATTTTGAAAGTGCTAATGCAATATCAACCCTTTTTGTTTAGAGGGCTTATTTTTTATACTTTAAATCTTTTAATGTGTTAAGTGTAGATATCTTTTTTTTAATGTTGGTGATTTTCATGTTGGAATAAAAATAAAAAAAAAACTTGACAAAAAATCAAATATAAAAATATTATATTAAAAACAAAAAAAAAACAAACAATTGAAAAGTAATAAAAAAGAAAATAGCTTGAAAAAAACTAAATATTTCAAAAAAAAAAATAATAATAAAAATAAAACACAAAAAATATGCAAAATAAACAAATTTAAAAATAAAATAAAAAAACACAACAAATAATACAAGTAATAAAACATAAAATAAAAATAAAAAACATGAGAAAAAATCTATATTAAAAAAAAAAAAAACTATAAAAATGTCAAAAAAAAATTAGTCGTAAATTTAAAATTTAAGCAAAAATAAAAAAAAAATAAAAAATAAAAACAAAAAAATGGAAAAATATTAAAGAAATTACACACAATTTAAGGAAAAAAAATAAAAAATTACAAAAAAAACAAAACAATTTTTTTGAGTTAAAAAAAAATTAAAATATTAATAAGATTAAAATTAAAAGAATAAATATTAAACATTAAAAATAAAAATATAAAAAAACAAAAATTAAATATTAAACAAAAACATTAGAATATAAACCATTAAAAAAAAATTTGAAAAAAAAAAACAAAAAAACAAAAAAAGGCCCTGGGGTGGTAGGGGTCGATTCCGGGAATCATCCCCTGCCACCCTAGGCCCTATAGGACAGTGGGGGTTGGTAGGCAAGGAGCTACGTGCAACTCCCTTCCCACCTACCCCCGCGGCCCAGCCGGCTCAGGGGTGGCAAGGGATCGACCCCTGCCACCCCCAGGCCGATTAGGCATCGGGGGTGGGTGGGGATGAAGCTACACGCAGCTCCTTCCCAGCCCACCCTATGTCCCACCTAGCCCAGGGATGGTAGGGGCCGACTATGGAGTCAGCCCTTACCACCCTCGAGTCGGTTGGGCCGCTAGGGTGGGCAGGGACGACTACACGGTCTAGTGGGCCCAAGGGTGGCAAGGGACGACTACACGACCCAACCGACTTGGGGGTGGGTAGGGACAACTACGCGGCCCAGTTGGCCTGAGGGTGGCAGGGGACGACTACGCGACCCAGCTGGCCCGGGGGTGGTAGAGGTCGACTATGGAGTCGGCCCCTGCCACCCCAAGGCCTTTTTTTTAAAATTAATTTAATTTATTTATTCATAATTTTTTTCTATATATTAATATTATATTATTATATATATATATTACTATATATTGGTAAGAATCGACTATGAGTCGGCCCTGCACCCCAAGGCCTTTTTTATTTTTTATTTTATTTTTTTTATCATTATTTTGTTATTATATATATATATATATTATATATATTTATATTATAATATATATATAATTATATATTATTATTGGGCCTAGGTGACAGGGTGATTCCGGAATTGGCACCTGCTTGCCCAGGGCTTCTTTCGATTTTTTTTCTTAATTTTTTTTTCAAAATTTTTTTTTTACTTCAATTTTTTTATTTATTTGTTTTATTAATTTTTTTAATTATGTTAATTTTTTAGCTGCCATTTTTAAAAATTGTTGAAAATGTAATAAAAAAAATGTTATTCCAACATCAACACTTTTCGTTTTCAACCTATTTTTTCATGTTTTTTGGGGGTTTTTGGGCTAGAGTACCCATTCTGAGGTAATAGTTCTCGTTTGATCGGTAACCATGTTAGTTATAAATTTTACATTTGATGACCAAAAAAGAGAGTTGATTCTACTTTAGATAAGTTACATCCCAAGGGGGATCTAAAGTAGATAAATCTAATATGTGCTAGTGAGATAAAGCATATTACAATAGATTACATTACTAAGATATTAGATTGGGCAAATAGTTATTAGTATCACCCTATATGGTGTTACAAAAAGGTTGAGAGTGTTGTAAATAAGTTACTGTTTCATGGATGAGAACGGGTTAGCTCATGTATACACTGAAGCCAATGTGAACAAAAATAAGTTGGCAGTAAGAGGAAGATGAGAGGAACACAATGTAAGCGAAAGCAATTCTCAACAATGCCTATGAAGTTCCATTGGAGTTTTTGGATCCCCAGGGATGAGGTGCATAAAAGAATAAGAATATTTCTACTAATTTGAAGAAGATAATGGCAAGGAGAAGAATCCAACATCATAGACTATGCATTGAGAAAAGGCATGAGAAGCACAAAATCTATGAAGGGAGAAAGATTAATTGAAAGAGTCAAGAGGAGATGTGAGACTACGATAGTAAAAAACATTGCATTCTAATCTATTGTGAAAAATGAGAATGGGTTAACCCTTTTGAATGTGTTGATCATGTTGTTATATTGTATTGTGCCTTATGTATGATATTTGAATTTTCGTCATTTGAATATTTCTACAAAATGCCTTTGTGGTTTGATATGAACATGGTTATTCCATGTTGTGCCCAAACATCGTGAGAAAATATTTTCGACATCAACTTCCTCCAAGAAGGAAAATAATGTATGAAATAAATTTGATACCAAGAAATATGTTTCTAAACTAAACTCTACAAGAAGTTGTCAATTTATTGGAAAACATGTAATTTAATCAATGGATTGATGATTTGTGGTCAATATGATTGATTAAGAAAGGTATAAGATTGTATGTCTTATACCAACATTATTGTTTCCAAACCAAGATGGAAAATGGAGGATGTGCATTTGTCTCAATAACATTGAACAAGATTCTAATGAAGCACAATCTTCCTTTACCAAGGGATGAAATACATGTTGGACAACTTGATTGTGGCATAATTTATTTGACTAATATTTATCTATGAGTGGCTACCATTAGATTTAATTTCGAGAAGGAAATGAGTGAAAGACTACATTTAGGATGAAGCACAGTTTTATGAATGGTTAGTTATGACTTTTGGTCTAGCTAATGTGTAAGGTACCTTTATGTCGTTTATGATTGAAGTGGTGCACCCATACTTAGATAAGTTGTTTGTTATATAGTTGGATATTAATGATATAGTGGTAATAAAGATAACCAATTTCAACATGTCAATTAGTGATATAAGCTTTGGAAAGAGAGAAGTTGGAATAAACTTGAAGAAATCAAGTCTTCAACCAAGTGCTAGTTTATTTGGGAATTTTATCTCATGAAAATCAATGGAGATGGAACCAAAAAAGGTGAATTGCATACTTTCATAAGAATTGCACTACTACATTAGGCAAGGATTTTCTATGGCATTCATAATTTCTACATGAAATTAATTAGAGGGTTCTATGGAATCTACATAGATTGCATGAACAAGGTTTCATTTGAGCACATAAGCACATAAAACATTTGATATATTGAAGGCAATGATCACAAATGCCCCAAGTGGTTTGGCCAACTTTATAGAAAGCATTCTAAGTAAAGTATGATGTAAGTGGCATTTACCTATTGTAGCAATACTATTGAAACAAGAGGAAGGAAAAATTACACTTTATAATGAAAATTTGAAAGAGATAAAAAACGACACTCTATGTATAATTTGGAATTTTATACAGTGACACAAGCATTAAAGAATTGGAGACATTGATTGTTTCCTAGACAATGTGTGTTATATATATTCAAGTGAAGTTGAATGTGAAACGCATGAGATTAACATTGTTCCTACAAAGTTATATATTTGTGTTAAAACACAAATTGGGGAGAGAGTAGAAGTCAATTGATGCTTTTAATAGGAGGACAATGATGCTTCACACAATGAGGAATGTTCTACCTCAATTTGAGTAGGTAAAGGAATTATACATGTAGGATAAAATTCTCACACAAATATAGGAGTGTTATAGAAACATGGTTGAATAAGACAAAAGTTTTGAGTTGATTTTTTGCATAGTAAGGACATATGTTTAAATTTAAGACATTTTTATTTTTAATTTTTGTTTCATAGGAATTTGACTAAAGGGTTGCATAAAGGAGGTTTGGAAGGATAATTGGGAGAGATACGACTTAAAGTTCATTAGAAGACACAAATTATTAGCCTAGTTTAGGAAAGGAAGATTAAAAAGTTATTTAAAGTTGTGTAATCTCCTAGTTGGATATGGGATTTAGTCAAAATATACTTTGAATACAAGCTTGTATACCTTATTACCTACTCTAAGCGTACCATAAAATGATATTTGTATGGGATATTTTGTCATATGATTAACTAGATTGTAAAGATGAAATAACTTAAGGTTTGTTGTAGTGGACAGGCTTTACAATATGGCACATTTCTTGCCTTGTAATAATAGCATTGGTGCAAGTATTTACATATATATGGTTTTCAAAGAAATTTTAACGATACATGGATTGCCAAAGATGATCATTACCATAGATAAAGATGCCATATTTCTTGGTCATTTTTGGAGAACATCATAGAATTGATTGGGCACAAATTTATAGGATAGTTCAACATATCATTCATAGGCCAATACTAGATAGGTAAAGGAGGATAATGAAATCTTAGGGAAATATTCTAAGATTCTTGGTAGTTAACATACAAAATTAGTGGGATGGTTTCATGGCACATGCTAAGTTTTCTTTTAATATTGTAATGAGCATGCCAACAAGAATATTTCCTTTCAAAATTGTCCATGGGAGAAACTTAACAAGAGTGAAATATTTGGTCGATTTTCTTGTTAAGATGTGACAAAGTGGTGTTGTAAATACTTTGATTGAAAAGATGATAGGAATATATGCGCAAGTTCAAGAGAAATTTAAGGAAATTAGTGTCTACTATAAAAGGTTTGTATGCTAGAGCACACTTGTTGGGTCCCTATAATACTAGTGATTACCCCATTAATATTGTAGTTGCATCCCTTATTAATATCGTTGTGCCCCTATTATCCACATTTTGTTATTACTGTGCCCCATAGAATCTCTCTATTGTTATTTTTGTGGCTTTATATTATTATTGTTAGGTCAGCTGGGTTATATTGCGACTCCTTAGACTCCTATATATATAGAAAGGAGGTTTTGTCATTTGAATCATCCAAGAATTATTCATTTATGTAATGTAAAGGAGGTTGCCCCCTCGAAGAGGCTGAATTCCAAGGCGTTGATCTATCTTTTCTATCTTTTCTTGAGCTGGTTTCATAACATTTGGTATCAGAGCTTTGGATTCTAGGATTTTGCTGCTCCAAACAGGTCATTGTGGTAGTTTCGCTATAACTTTTTTTCTATGATGTTTCAGAAGCTTAAAAAAAACCCATTTTAGAATAAATCGTACTGAATCTCGGGTCTGAATTTCAGAGCTTTTCGTGCTATATTTGCGGAGATATGATTTGAGGAAGTTGGTCTTTTTGCAAGCTCCTGAATTAAATTCCAAACATGTGACCTGGGGAAAATCATCATAACTTTCTCTCCGAGCATCGGATTGAAATTTCATAAGAAGGTAAACAAAGAGGACGGACTTTAGTTTCTTGTATATATTTTTCAGAGCCAGAGGTTGAAACAATGACTCGCGGCACGTCATACAAGTTCTCTCCACTGAACTAACCTATAATCAGGTCACTGTGGGAGATTTTGCATAACTCTTCCTTGGAGAGTCCAATTTGGATTAGACTAGTGGCATTGGAAAGAGGACACAAAGGGCTACTGCAGGTCACAATTTTAAAACTGGATGATCCAAAAGTATAGAGATACATCAGAGGCAATATCGAGCTCCTACAAAGGGAAAAAAGGTGTGTAGATTCTTTTAAATTTTTGCTTAAGATTGGTTTGAAATTTTATTTTGAAGGAATTGAAAGGGAATAGTAGAGCTTTATTATCAGTAACTGATGCCTGAGGAAAGAAAATGTAAACACCTAGTAAGAAACTTGAAAGCTCTAGCATGACTCATGAAGAAGAGGAAGAAATGCTACATGATATATCAAAATTACAAGAACAGTGCAACAAATGTCACGCTCACAAAAGCTAACAGAAGCTAAGATAAATGGCGTGGAATCTAAGATAAAGGGCATGGAAGCTAATATGTATGATTTGAAGATAGATTTGAAGAAAGACATGGTAGATTTGAAGACAGACTTGAAGACAGAGATGGCAGATTTGAAGACAGGTTTGACAAATTTTCTACAAGAAATACTTACTAATGGTG
>APFE031580488.1:0-13484 GCA_000404065.3 Pinus taeda | reverse complement strand
ACCTACCAATAGTCAAACCCACTGAGGAAACTATTGTTGAAGAAGCCAACATAGTAGTTGTTGTTTCCTCCCTAGTAGCCTTGGTTAGTTGTTATGTTCAGTTAACCATAGGTACTAATGCTGGGAGAAATAAAGGAAAAGGGAAATTTCAAAAGCAAATTGATAAATTAAAGAAAGAAAATAAGAGATCATGAGGAAAAGTACAACAACTAAATAATTGGTTACATAGTAGTAATTAGTTTCATAGAGATTATGTGAAGAGGTCTAAATAAAGTAGGAAACTTAAGAAATGGAAGTCTAGACTAATGTTATATCTGTCCTTAATAAAGTTATTACCTAGAGAGACTTTGTTCTTGCTACTACTAAAGTAGGAATGTAAGCTGATCTAGTACAATAAATGATCGATTCTCCTCCTACCCTTATTAAAATAGGAATTCATAATGATCCACCATTTAATTTTAATGACAGAGGGGTACAAACAAAATAGGTGCCTCCCTATACTCCCTTGGTTGTAGAAGCCTCCATTAGGGTCCTACATGAAATTATAGAGGAATACCAGTAGACTATATCAAGATATCATGGAATAGTGGTGCCTTAGAGATAACACCAAGAGTTACTTCAACTATTTCAAGCTATGAAAGAAAAGCAACATGACAGCTATGCAGAACTAAGAGCATATGAAAATGAAATACAACTTATAAAGGATCACCTTAAAATCATTGCAGAAGGAATTTTTTTGTATTTATTCAGATGCCTTGGCATGTAGGTCCCCAACTTGAAATTATGCTCTATATTTACTTGACCAATATCTGTTTCTTAAAGTGAAGGAAATAGAATCTAGACAACCACATCAATTCATAAATGTACTCAATTTTATTTCTACTTTTCAAAGAGAGGACAAGTATACACAACATCTTTTGTAAGCTATATATGCATAATTGATTTATATAAGAGCAAGTAGAAAAAAATATTATCCCAATCATTGTAGATATTCAATTTCAATATTTTATATCATTTGCTAGAAACCAGATAAATTGGATGAAGGCTTATCATATCTTCTAGAGAAGGGAGCATGGTCTGGATCTCTGGGTTAGAGGGGAACCTAATAACCCCTTCTACACACAGATTTGTCATGGCATTTTCATAACGAAACCTAGTGTTTCTCTTGAAATTCCACAAACCCAATATGATGTATTGCACTCGGGAATGGAATATTGGGAAGATATCAGAGATGAGGCTCTTCATGGAGCTAAGGAAATATTGCAGGTATCACCCAATGAATTCAAGAATAGAGAACCTTTTGGTTATTACAACTTTTGGTATACCATGACTAGAGTAGGAAACTATGTTCACTTGGTATTGGAAAGAGGTATCCACTAGATAGGATGTAGGTATTGATTCCCTACGATATGGTACCCCCAGTCATTTTATAAATCTAATTATGACTTATTAGAAGTAGGTAAGCTTGTGTATTTTGAAGAGCTTCAAAATAGAAATGGCTTCAGGCATAGAGGAAAAGAAGCTTATGAAGCTTACTCCTTGACTGTCCTACACGTTAATCATTTATTTTGATGAGGTCATCCGAAAGGGTCAGTTGGGGGGTGATGTTGGGCCTCATATTTTTCATATTTCCCTTTCCTTAGTTCTTAATTTTCATATTATTTTCCAAGTATTTCTTGTGATTAGGCTATGCTAATTTGTGTAGTATGGACTTTAGTAGTATTTTATATGAATTCATTATTTCATTATTTTATGAATGGATTTGATCATTAAAGTGTTATTTTCTAGTGAATGCATCCTCATTATTGGACAGGAATCTATTGATACATTGATACTTGATGTTGCTTCCTGGAATGGTCATGGGATATTGTGTAACCCCCAGGTTGTTACACTTTGTTTGGATCGAATTAGTTAAAGATGACCTATCAACCTAGTCTTTCGGATGGATTAAGATATTTGTAACTTGAACGAGCATCCTGAGAATATTTATATTCTTAGGATCAGTCATTATTAAAAATAGATTCTCTAATCTTTATCTTTTACTGATATTATATAAAAACTAGCATTGAACCTCGAAAGGGGTTTTTCAAGTTATAATCTTATTTTTGACACAAGCTCAGACTTGTGATTACATTAATTGTAATTAGTTTACTGTGATTGAAAGAAAATGTTTATTACTTAGATCTAGTCTACCATGGAAAATTTTAGGGGCTAATGTTCACCTAGTGGGCTAATTTTCCATTATTTGTCCACAAAAAAAAAATCACCAATTACCAATTTTTATAAAAGACGATTCACCCAAATTTTAGAATATAAAATTATTTTACCCTAAAAATTTCCAACATTATATAGAGACTATATATAAAATCATTATAAATTTGAATAATTACAATAATATCATAACATTTTATAATTTTCATATTAGGGAGATTCGCCAATGTTTTTAAACTTCAAGAAAATTTCGCATCCTTAAAATTTTCCTTGTAGTCTACTTTGTTGATCTCTTCATGAGGAAATTCAATTTTGGGTTTGGACCTGATCTTGGAAACAATGTTGTCTTTTCTTGTATCATTAATTTGGTGTTTGATTCTACTATTCCAAATTTTTCCTTTTGTGTAGTTGTTTTGAATTTATCGATGTTTACATCGTATGCTCTATTTTGAATCAAGTTTATTGAAATTGCTATACACTAGACCTATCATAGTTAATATGTTAAGAGTAGTGTTCTTTCTTTTTATTTCCTACAGATGATCATATATTGATATTTTGTTTGCGTAATTGCTTTCAACAATGTGATTTTGTAGTATTACCTTTCTATTCTATATTGATTGTTCCTTAATAAACAACTTCTTGTTCAATATGTCTTCTTTTCTTCTTTCCTTCAGAAGCCTATAACAGTTAGTATTTTGAATAGTTTACGATAATTGGAGATTGGTTCTTGGGTTGATTCCTTTAGTATTGCAGCTTTGCATTTCAACAGGATCCTAGAAGCTAGTAATATTTGCATTCATCTTACATAAATTGTGTTGATAACCTTGAAATATAAAGATGAAACCTAGGGTTGATAAATTAATGTGCACTAGTTAGTCGGTCCTTTTAGGACAGATTAATTGGCCCAACAAAGACCCATAATTTTTTTAAAGGAAAATACCTCAATTAGATTAATTAACCAATTATTAAATATTTTCCTATGTCTAACTTTAGAAAACTAGTTAATTAAATCATATTAATTGAGGTAAATTGATTTTCCTCTACACACTTCAGGAAAAGTGACTTGATGTGGTCAAGATGAACTTATCCATTGATTGTGATTAGATCATTGTCGTTGGTTTCTCAATGAGAGATTAGAAGAGAAGTTCAATGAGGCTTTATATATCATTAAGGAAGTGTGATTTGCAATGATAGCAAGGGTGCAAAGGGAGACACCAATAGTGGGTTTTTAGCTTTGAGTTTGGGAAGAAAATTTTTGGACAATATTTTATCGATGATTTCCAATTTCTAGTGACAAGAAGGATATTGATTTTGTTGAAAATGTAGAAAGGAATGGCTTCTTTGACTTGTGCCTTAGTCAAAGATGGAAGTTCAGGTTTGGTCTCGTATTTGCTTGATTTAGTTGTTAGTTAAAATGTGTTATGTGTCCTATCACTAATTTATTGTCAGTTAATTCAAATTAGATGGGCTCCAATGAGTTGTGGAATAGTTGATGGATAAATTAGCTATATAGTGGAGTTAAATCTAGCATTTGTCAGTTAACTAATATCTAATTCTAGGATAGTGATATACTTTAGTTTATTTGAGTAGTTGAATTTCCATTAACTCAACTTACTCTCAGTTAACAACAACAATTGCTAAATTTAGCCCTAGTAGGTCATGCAATTAAGATTTCCTATTGAAATTTAATGAAGGCATAAATGTATTTATTTATTGTACAAAGGTTTTTTGGAGAGTCTTGAGGAAAATAGAATATAAATTCTATTGGGAATTGCACAAGGAAATATGAGAAATTCATATTTTTTAGGAGTAGATTTGCGCTAGATAATAGGAGCTCCTAGCAAGGCTTATTTTCCAAAGTGTTGGTTAAGTATTGTGTAGATTTTATTAGTATTCTAGGGAGCTTCAGGATTGAAGAAAATTCTATGTAATAGCTCATATTTCTCAATTAATTTCATACAAGAAAGAGGGGTTTCACCCAGTTGGGTCCCCTAGATATATTTTGTATTTTATGTGTGATTATGTTTCTTTTCATTGTTTGTCTACACAGTTTTTTGCTAGGGAAATATTGTGTCTTTTATGATTATCATTAGCATTTGAAAACTTTCAAAGATTTTATATATGGTATCAGAGAAAAAACAAGATAGAGACTGAGTTCCTTTATCAGATTCAAAGTGATTTTGAGAGAATATCAATTAGTGTAGGAATTCTACAAGTGCATGAATCATGTCATCCTGTGTTTTGAGGACTTAACATGCCCTAGAAGGGACCTCAAGAGTTTTTGTATGGAAGTAAAAAATGGAGGTTTTGTTAAATGATAATGGGGTTTTGGAATACATAGAGATTGATATTCCTAAACCTCTAGCATCAGATGCACAACAACAGACTCACTTGAAGAAGGACATTGCCAAAGCTAGGAAAATGATCCTAGAAGGAGTCAGAGACCACATTGTTCCAAATTTTCATGGGAAGGGGACACCATTCTAGATATCAAAAGCCCTTACAGGTATGTTTGAAAGTGACAGTGATGCCAGAAAACTTTCTTTAAAGGAAAATTTGAGGAACATTCAAATAGGAAAAATGAGCCCATTATTACATATCTATGTAGTTTTGCCCAAGTGAGGGATGAACATGGAGGTGTTGGAGAGATAGTTCCACTAGCATACCTTGTGAGCCTTGCTCTTCTTGGGCTTCATAAATCTTGGAAAAATTTCGAGGATGTAGTGAATGGCAGAGATAAGCTCCCTGATTTAGAGAGACTATGGTAAAATCTTGTGTAGGAAGAGATAGGAGGAACACAAGCGATGGAGTATCATTTGAAAAAAAGATGAGGAGAAATTTGCTCTAGTTGGAAAAGGGAAGAAATTCAAGGGCAAGAAGGCCCAAGGAAAAAATTAGTGTAGTTAGAATGATGGAAAGGAAAAGAAGGATTTTAGCAAGATCAAGTGCTTTCGTTGTCATGAGTTTGGACATTATACGATAAAATTTCCAAGTAATAAATTCAATAAGCATGTTGTAGCAGCAACAGTAGTAGAAGAACTCTCTTCTCAATTAGAATTGGATTTCTATTTTATAGCTTGCATGAAAAGCTCAATTCGAGGTAGTGTGTGGTACTATGATTCAAGGGATTCATTCCACATGATAGGGAAGAAATATATCTTGAGAAATTTAGAGGAGAAAGACATGCAATTCCATATCGAGCTTGGAAATGATGGTAGATATATTGTAACCACCCTCCTCCCACATCTACCTAAGTAACCAGCCAATCGAGGTAAACATGTGATGAGAGGCTACTATGATACAATTCAACCTCCTTATTGACCTTAATGGAATGGAATCGATGAAAACACCTCAACCATATGTTCCACATCAACAACAACACTCCCCAGACACATTCGAGCCACATCCGAGCCACTCAGGAATCATGCCCCTTAGTCCCACTAAATTTCTTGACCTATTGACCTCTAGATGCTCTCATGATATGGGCATGCTAGTGTCCAGGGACCTCTAGATGCTCTCACAATCATGCATGCCTATGTCTAGGGACTTTTGCTAGTAGAGTTGTTTTGGAGTCCAAGTGATTTAAGGCACTTTTCAAGCCCATGATTCTAGCCACTACCTAGAATTTGCTATAACTTTCGAAATCCATTAAACAAATGATGAAAAGACTAATAAGAAAAAAAATAACTCTAGTACTAGGCCTGGACATCCCCAATTGGGGCTGACATTCTGTCAAACACTTGGCATCAATACAATCTACATGTCTAAGATACAAGATGAAGCATGAATGATTGAAAACTCTTATGAGACATGACAACAAGGATCACCACCTTCTCCCTTGAACTATTATGACATCAATTAGGTTGTGCATCTATGATTTAACAATTACAAGTAAATAAATGAAATAACCGTGACATGAAATAGTCACTTAACCATTCTTATAACTAGCATAAGACCATAGAAATAACAATGAGATAACAACCACTAAATCCACATATAAATAAGTACAAAAGAAAAAGAGATTTGTTTTTATTAATCATAGAAAACTCTGACCAGGTTCGAGACTTCCATGTACCACCTGACTGTAGGCATGGCTGAACCAAATATTTCTTTCAACCAGCCACCTCTATGCCATATTCCAAGAATGAATGTGGGATCTCATGGATAAACCAATCCAAAAACAACCAAGGAAATACATAGGTTAAACCACCTCCACACTCACCAAATTGTGATCACACCAAAATGAGTGCTCTGATCACAAAAATAAGATGAACATGGAATGACATCTGTAATCCATCAGTATCCTCGAGGAATTTTCCGTCTCCTTGTTTGTCATGATTTACCACAATCCAATCTCAAATCACCAAGCCCTAGATTAAGACTTGTCTCTTAGGGTTTACTGTAATCCACACTAGGTTACTAGACCCTAACTAAGACTGCTCCCTTACGCTTTGCCGTGTATCCTGCCAAAACTAGTCAAAGGATTCCTAGGCCTTTGGGAATGAACCTTGAGACCACCTCTGCCCCGGATTCCAAAATCCATATGGAAAATCCAAAGTTCAAAATCGAGATAAACATCCCAACACACTATGGAATTAGGAAAAAGTCAAGGCTAGGCTGAAAACCACTGTCATACCTGACAAAACCATGCCACCAACAATAAGAGAACCATTCACCAACATGAAAATCCATGCATATCAAAACCAACAAGGAAATTACACATGCAACATGTTACCTACAAATATTCCTGTTGAAACTACTTGATCCTTCCTTTCCTTTCTTGATCCTTTCTTTCCTTCCTTTCCTTTCCTTGTTTGTCCCTTGCTTTCTTTTGCATTCCTTGCTCCAAAACTTGAGCAACATCTTGAGCCCAGAGCTTGCCAACTAATCCTCATAAGCCTTTTTATCAATGAGGCCTCTACTTCTACATTTCCATTATTATTGATCATTTCCTCCTCACATGCAACCTGTGACCTCTCACCCTTATTTTCTCCTAATTTCCTTTATTTTCATAAATAAATGTGCTAAAAATGTCTTTTCCTTTTTCAATGTCGTTAGCCATAATAAATTGAAATCAACACCCACACCAGGATGTCATGTCCAACATTCATATTGGAATATGTGTCTTTTGAATGTGGTCTTATTTCACATTTTTTAACTTTTATTACATGCAATTTTCACCAGGGGTGTTAGAGAACCCTCCCCCTTGGGGAACACCATCCTCAGTGTTAAACCACACCAAGACCTCAACAAAACGGCAAAAAAACAAAAATACTTCCCATGGAGCTTTATAACTTAGCTCGTTGCATTATTTACAATGAATGACCTCCTCAAAACAAAAACATCACGACAACGTGAAAAACATACCGTTTGTTGGGGCTTTATAACACAACTCATTACAGTATTTACAATAACCACATATACACATATGAACATTTACTAAATCAAAACATAAGAGGATATCGCACTTGTATCAATCAATAAGGGAATATAAATGCACACACGTCCACCCTCATAGTAATACCAGTATTTAACTCCTTCCCAAGAAGTTCAGAATCCACTGTCATAGTCAAAGCTTCATCTAATGTCCAACACTATAATCCTGTGCCACATGTCCTCTCAGTGAACAATTACAGACTCATTGTTCCAGGTCATACTCCCAATGTGGATATGATTCCATTTGGAAATGTTCATGACAAAAACAAACATATCCTCGACCTTCCCTTCTCTACTACACAATCCCTCAAGAAATCTAGTCACCCCCTTCCTTGCAGTCAGTCACCTTCTAAGTTCCCTGACATCCCCTATTTCGAGTGATCCATCCCTTGGAAAGTCTTCCTCGCATCGTAAATTCAAATGACCAAGGAATATACCTACCTCAAACCATCATATTGGTCATATCATGCTCACGGAAATCAGTGGACACTATTGGGTACCGCTATCCCACAATGGCCCTACACCTAAAGTTCTTTGCCAACATATTGCTGCATGTTCCAATTTCTTTTGTCATTTCTACTAATTCTTTCAGTATATTCAACCACCGAACTGAGCATGTTATTGCATTCTTGTTCGAAATACATAATGTCCATTAGAATCAAAATAAATTGAAATAAATTCACATCATACCTCAATGGTAGCTCGTCAATATGGTACACTCGAATCCTATTTACTTCTTGTCACAACAAGTCAAACTAGCATCTTTTATCAAAACATCATGTATAAACATATCACATCATGTTATCTCAAAAAACAATCATCATAGATGAAAATTGTAAAACACATGTAACCATCATAAACCTGAATCATAGATCACATGTAATCATCATGGACCATAATCATAGCTCACATGCATAATAAAACTAAAGTGAAATATTGATACTTATCCTTTAATAAATCCTTAGCTTCTACCTTCTTCCTTATTCCATACGCACTCTAAATCAATTGCCACACCTGGAAAACACCCATTTCATTATCCTCAACCATGTACACATACACATAGTGTGCATTACACACATACAACCACACTTGACATACAACACCATGCAATACATGCACCTACACCTAACATACAAAACATACACCTACACCTAGTGTACAATACAACCCAATACATATTCCTACATCTAGTGTACACCACAACACAATACATAGACGTAAACCTCATGTACAACACAATGTATATATGTACATAGGGTACAACACCATGAATACACATGTTATGATACCACAACTACACCATGCACATACATAATACCACATGTACACCAGTACCACATGTACATCATCTACATAGTATAATCTATACACAATACCCCCTACATAATGTCTACACAACTTCACATGTACATGACACCACATTTACATTGTACCACCCATAGAAAGTGTCAAAACACCACATGCACAACATGTACACAACACCACATGTACATAGTGCCATATACATGGCATGTACACAACACCATATGTACAAAATGACACAATACCCCTTGTACAATCATGCACACAACAACATATGCACATAGCACCACATGTACAACATGAACACAATACCACATGTACATAACAATGTGTCTCCAACATGCGCATATCATCATTTGTACACAAAATTGTATATCCAACATCTACACAACACCATATGAACAGAACGTCACATATTCAACGTGTACATAGCACCATCTATACCCAACAATGCATATGCAATATTCACACAATACTATTTGTACCACCCTGTACATAACATTTCATAAGCAACATGTGCACACAATATATATACATAATACCACATGCACACAACATCACACATGTAATGCATACAACATATACAACTTATGCACCATAGTAGCACCACACATCCAAAACCACATTGTCCCTACTAAGAAACCTTTCTTCTAGTGCCTTATCCATGCTTGTCCTAGCATGCCGTAGACTACACTACTTTCATTTCATTGATGTATCCCCTAACCTAACCTATACATAACCTAAAAATACTATAATCACATAAAATCAATTCATATCCACATGATACTGACCTCATAGATTTGTTAGGACTATTCTTCCCACTTGATTCCTCATGAACCAGGAACCTCTTCATGTCATTCACCTGTGTAGGCAATCATTCCTTCACAAGAATGATTTCCAATGACCCTGCCAGACATAAACATACATACATATATATACATATAAATATTAGCATTCAATAATCATGATACTATCAGAAAACGACATACATATATAGATATGTATATAAATATCAGCATAATCATGATCATAACATAATTATTAGATAGAATAAGGTCAAGGTTGAGAGAACTCCCTTTACCTATGCACACCATGCACAACATCGATAACAATTATTCCCAACATAACCAAGGCATTGGATGCCTTAGATCCATTTACTTTACGCTTCCAGTTAGCTTTCTCATGTTTGTCTTGCCACCATCCATTTACACTAATGGACCTAACCAACTTAGCCCACTGTCATTCTCTTTCCTTCAACTGCCCTTATACATGCATCGACTTCATCTAAGTCTCACATCACCTGTTGGAATTCATTTGGCTCTCCCCAAACTCCACTAACCTTCCTCTTTCCCAAACAATTTCCAAGACTCAAAACTTAAAAGGAAAGAATAAGAAACAAACAAGAAGAAAAGCATGAAAGCTAATAACATTACGACACCACAAACAAAGTGGCATGATCATGCACTAGACATAACAAAAATGAAAATCAAGTGTAATAAAATCACAAAAGATCAAAAGCAAAAGACTAACCACAAACAC
The DNA here is from genome assembly GCA_000404065.3 of Pinus taeda. NCBI lineage: Eukaryota > Viridiplantae > Streptophyta > Pinopsida > Pinales > Pinaceae > Pinus > Pinus taeda. The sequence goes on along the minus strand of APFE031580488.1, from coordinate 2,996 downwards.
CATGACTCAATACCCATGTTTCCCAGTGCTTCTAAGGGAAAGCCCAACCAAAGCCTTCTTTGAGATTTCATGGCAATCTCCCTTTCAATGCAATCCCTTGCATCATACTACCATAAACACATAAATTTTAGTGCTTAAATAAACATAACAATACACTAGTTACCTTGTCTTGTTGTGGCAAGAACATTTCCTTGTGACTAAACATGTCCATGTCATCTCTCAAGGGACTCCAATTTCCTGGATGGATCCACCTATAACTAGAAAATAATTGATCTACTTGTCAAATACATGTTCATAACTATAGCACTTCGCATAACGTCAGACATAATCAATGTTAAGAAGATTTCTTGTATGCAAAGCACTCATTCATTTGGAATTAGGGTTTCCAAACATAGCCAGAGGAATTATTTTCCAATTTCTTTCTTTTACCCTTTTTACCTTGTTGCTATCAAGGCTTACTATGTATTGTCACATCACCCACCTATTAGCTATATAAACACACCAACTATTACCTTGTCATGTTAATACCAAGCATGTTTCCTACAACTATTTACACATGTAAACCACATGTTTTGAATATCAATACAATCATATCTATGAATTTGAAATAAACCTTTACCAAGACTAGCAAACATGTCGTAATCCATAGTCAACTCTTAGTCATTAGACATAACGCTATAACTATCACCTACTACACACAACTACATATCAACTGCCTCAACAAATATGCGTTAGTACAATCATCTTAAAACAAGATCATTTAAACACATACTCATATTATGCATTTTAGCAAATGTTCAACAAACTTGCAAACATACCATGTTAAATAAATCAACTAGATGACATAATAAACACAAAATATTCAAACAGCAAATATACGACATAAGAAAACCCATACCTGAATGTATCTCAGGGGAGGTTGTCTTCTCTACACAATCAATCCGAACTAGCATGGTATAGCTTTCTGACGTATCAACTAAAACATAAATAAGGTCATGATATCCATAATAGTCACTAGATAAGATGTTCACATCACAAACTCATAAAACATTATAATTCATACATAATAATCACATATTCACTGTGAGTCTAGATTAGTATGACATAATATCACATTATATTAATTCATACCTAAATTTCACAACCCTAAGCATTTGCATAGACCAATCCTATTTCGTTTGATACATTTAACATGAAGTTCTTAATGTAATAACCCTAACCATCAAGTTTACTAGCATATAACACCAAAAAGGTATATATCATGTTCATCAATAACATATAACCTAATCATCATGTTATCCAGCATAAAACAACACTAACAATGCATACAACCACATATCACTAAAATTCATGAATATCTAACACGTGCATATGACTACACTAATCAGCTAGATCTATCATGTATGTAACCATAACATCAATAGAATGAAAGGAATACACATAACCATAATGTATATAACAATCCTTAACCTACATATCTACATTCCCAACATACAAACATGTATGATGACATGCTCTTGCTTTGAGGTCCAATGTTTCAACTTCATTTTAATGATATGCATCTCCTTCTCTATCTTAACCAACACATTAGCATCATAGCATACCAATAGCATCATGATGACCTAATTGCATATAATGAACTCATGCATGGAAACATTCACCATGAAAATGCATGTTTAACAACATATAGACCCTAACATTCATAACAAATGCATAATAGACATGCACTCATGACAATCACATCAAAAGAAAACACCATCAACTTCCACAATGACTACCACTATGCATACACAATAGGCACATAATCCACAAAAATACAAAACATATATACAATCAACATGTATGCATGAAAAACAAATTCACCCAAGGAGAGTGCAACCATGTGTTGATACAAATTTGTAACCACCCTCCTCCCATATCTGCCCAGGTAACCGACCAACCAGGGTAAACATGCAATGAGAGGCTAATATGTTATGATTCAACCTCCTTGGTGAACTTAAAGAGACATAATCAATAGAAACACATCAACCATACCTTCCACATCAGTAGCAATGCTTCCAGGAGGCATCCCAAGCACTTCAACATCCTGCCCCTAGGTCCCATTGAATTTTTAGAGCTATTGACCTATATAAGCTCTCATTCTATGGGCATGCCAGCATACAAGAACCTTTGGACACTCCAACAAGCCTACATGCCTACGTCCAAGGACTATTTCTAGCAGACCTATGCCAGAGTCCATGGGATTTAAGGAAATTTTGAAGCCCATAATTCTGCCCATTGCCCAGAATTTGTTGTAACTTCTAGAATCCATTGAACAAATGACAAAAAGACTAATAAACCAAAAAAAAACTCCATGACTAGGCCTAACCATCCCCAACTGGGACTGACATTTTGTCAAACATTTGGTATCAATACAATCTACAGGTATAGGATATAAGATAGAGCATGAACGACTAAAAACTCTTACGAGACATGACAGGAAGGATCATCGCCTTCTCCCTTGAACTGTTATGACATCAATTAGGTCTTGCATCCATAATTTAACAATTACAAGTGAATACATGAAATAACTGTGACATGAACCAACCACTTAACCATGCTTATAACCAGTATAAAACCATGGGAATAACAGTGAGATAACAACTATGAAATCCACATATAAATAAGTACAAAAGCAAGAGAACTTAACTTTTATTAAACATAGGAAAATCCAACAAGGTTCAGGACTTCCACGTACCACCCAACCATAGACTTGGCTGAAGAAAATATTTCTTTCAACCAATCACCCTGTGCCATATTGCAAGCATGAATGTTGGATCTCGTGGATAAACCAATCCAAAAACAACTAAGGTAATCCAAATGTTAAACCACCTCCATGTTAGAATATTATATATTACGGAGCAATGGAACACATGAAATAATGCAGAAATATAAACACAAAAAACGCACAAAACAAGAGAGACACAGATATACGTGGTTCACCCAGTTTGGGCTAC
>APFE031580484.1:0-11841 GCA_000404065.3 Pinus taeda | reverse complement strand
ACTTTAGACCACGCAAAATTTTCCTAGTCAAGGGGGGTTTCCCTATGGGTCAACTACACTTACTTATTGTAGTAGGAGTGGGAGGAAAGAGAAGCTACCAACAAGATTGATGAAGGGAATTAAAAATGTGATTGGCTTGGTTGTTGAGTGAAAAAGAGACCAACGCCTACATTTCTTAAGACTTAAAACTTGTGTTAGGCCTTTGGATTTTAGGCAAACATGAGTGGACCCAAGAACTCTGGGATATCATGAATGGACCAAAATTTGATGGTGATAAGAGTGTGTGACTATCTCTTTAGGTAGAAAGGGGTAGTGTTTACACTTTCCTAAAGTAGGAGTTAGAAAACAAATCAAGCTTTGTCATAACTCATTAGTTTAGTATAAGCATCGATGGCTAAAGATTGTGAGTAGTGGGTTACTACCTACATATTTTTATTGGAAGGACATGACTTGCCAATGCAGTTGTGGGTTTCATCCATCAAGAAGGCCTTATTGACAAGGTGGTGGTAAGGAAATATCATTGCCTTACGAAGTTCCTCCATTGTAGAACTTTACTCTTATGAAAAATAACCAATATAAACTCAAAATAAAAATATAATTGAGACTAAATTTTTTATTTTATTCTCCAACCAATGCAAAGCATCTTGCAAATGAATTGAGTAAAATATTATATAAGAGTTTAATCTCTCATATAATAAGCAATGAAGTATTCCCTCAAATCCATTAATCCTAACAACGATAATAAAATAATATTTTCTAACCTCCTTAACAAACCTTTTGCTAAGAATAAACAAAAGTGTTTTGAGATCCACAAACTCATTTATGAGTGACACAAAAATATTTTTTCAATGAAACTTATATCTAACAAACTCCAACAACTAGTGAAACAAGTAATATAATGAGTAAATTGCAACTTCTTTATAAAAAAATTAAAAAATATCAACTTATTTTTTTTAGTTCTTTTGACTTTAATTTATGTTGTAACCATCTCTAAAGTTTTCACAAAAAGAGAACAATATATAATAAGACTACATGTCCATTAATCCTAATAATGATAATAAAATAATATTTTCTGACCTCCTTAACAAACATTTTGCTAAAAATAAACAAAAGTGTTTTGAGATCCACAAACTCATTTAGGAGTGATACTAAAATATTTTTTCAATGAAACTTATATTTAACAAACTCCAACAAGTAGTGCAACAAATAATATAATGAGTAAATTGCAACTTCTTTCTAAAAAAATCAAGAAATATCAACTTATTTTTTTTAGTTCTTTTGACTTTAATTTGTGCTCTAACCATCTCTAAAGTTTTCACCAAAAGAGAACAATATATAATAGGACTACATGTCTTAATGTTCCCTATACCATCCTTTTTTTATAAAGTTATTTATTGCATAAATAGGCTTTATAACTCAATGGAGAAATATTGTCCCTAATGTTACATCAATAAAGAAAAACACTTTCAAAGTATAGCATAAATCTTAATAATAATAAAGAATCTTTCACCATCAACTATAATTAATAGATTTCAGTCTCTATCTTAAATAACATAATTTTTATATTAATATAAATTTATTTTATTATTTAAAGAATACATATTTATATTTCATGTCTATTTTATATAAAATATTTTTATAAAATGGGAAAGTAGCTAAAAGTGAAATATTTCATATTTTATTGATAGGTGTTTGCCACTTCTAGTACAAGACAAATCTAGTGAAAGAAATATTTTTTGATGTAACATTCTAAATTTTTTTATTAATAACAAAAGAAAAATCAATATAGATAATTTGTCATGTAACATTATTTTATATATAATATAATATATATATATACTGTATAATATATTATATATTATTGGATGAATATTAACATTTTAATATAAATAATTAGGTCATAACAATATTTCATGTATATAGAGTAAAACTTTTTGAATGTTAACTCTATATATATATTTTATAAAGCAATTTAAAAAACAAATTATGGTTAAAATTGTTTATTAGTGTGTTAGTAAAAATGAATGAGATGTGTCATTTCTTCCTGGCTTAAAACCCCCTACACACATATAAATAACCAACATATATACATCTCAATCCCTATCTATCAAGCACTAAGACAACATAGATACATCTTGATCCCTATCTAAAAAAACACTTAGAGGGATCAAATCTCTCTAATTACAAACCCTTACATTAAAAACCCTTACAATAAAATGATTTGCAACTCAAGAAATTTTATCCATTTAATAGCTCTTATAAATCTAAGATAAAGATCGATCTATGTTGAACATCCTTTAGGATAGTTTATCTTCCGTAGAAATAGCTTCCACACCTAATCTCTCCTTCAAAAATTTAAAACTGAAACTTAAGCCATAATCTAAATCTTTTATGGCTTGACTTTTTTCAATAATATTTTCCAATTAATTTTAACTGAAAATAACATATTAACTAAAATATCACATGTTAAAAAAATAAAAAATACTAAAATTTAATAAAAATTAAATTCTACACAGACCAACTATTAAGCACCTCAAAAGTTGTGACGTGCATAACTAAGTAAATCGTGAATTAGCAACCATTGAAGTCGAATCCACATCATCTCGTCCACATCTAACCAGTAAATCGTAAATCAACAGACATTGAAGTCGAATCCACGTCGTCTCGTCCACGTCACTGAATCGGTGTGAGTGCTGTGATGTTCGGGTGGGTCAGCCTGTTTAGTTTTTAAGTTGGAAAAAACGTTTTTTCCTTTTATATATTTATTTTTTATATATAAATAAATAACCAATATATATATTATACAACATTTTTAAGCAAAGAATTATATTAACATTTAATATACACTGGACGTGTTAAATATAACATTTTTTAATTAACTAATTTAAATTAAAAGGAGAAAAATGCTAATTACTTTGGGAGGAAATTGTCTTGACTTTATATTTATTAAGATTATTTAAAAATTTCTATGAAAATTAAAATTAGCCATCAATCGCTGCTGTGTAGGTATATTTATTTTTTTATATTAAATAATAACATTTTTATATATTAATATTAAAACAATTTAAAGCAGAATTATATTAGCATTAATATTAAAACACTGTTAATTATAACATTTTTTTAATTCAACACTAATTTAATTTAAAGAGAAAAAATGCATAATTACTTTGGAGAGAAATGTGTTTGATTTGTATATATTATTAAGAATATTTAAAAATGTTCCATGAAAATTAAATTCTAGCCATCAACTTATTAATTATTGCTAATTAAATTAAAATTCTGAAAACTCAATTACAAAATAAACATGTTTGATTTGTGTATACTATTAAAAATATTTTATGAAAATTAAATTCTTATCATCAACTCATCAATTTATTAATTGTTGATAATTAAATTAAAATTCTAAAAAACTAATTACATAAATATACAATACATCTCTACTTAATTTTAATTTTTACCAAAAAAACATAAAAAATAAAAAAAATTTACCCAAAGAAAACATAAAAATAAAAATTTGTTGTAAAAAGTTCTATTACCCAAACGAAACGAAACGCCCTCGCAGGAATGGGAACGTTACATAAAAGAGCATTCTAAGGTCCTCAGCGAAGGAAAAATTGATTTAAAAATTTCAGAATTGTGGTAGGCTTGACAACCCAAACTCAAACATATCATATTTTCGTTTTTCCCGAGAACCTAGTGGATTTGGATTAGTTTGTGGAAATTTGTTTCTCGCAATAAAACATTTAATATAGGTATTTAATATGACTTGAGGTGCAAATTGGGTGGTGTTAATTATTTTATAATTTTATTTTTATTTTTTAAAATTTTTACAATATTATTGTACTGGATTGTTTAATTATTTTAATTTAGGATTTATTAAATATGGAGAGGGATTAATTATTTTTGTGCTTAATAAATTTGTATTTTGAAAGATTTGATTTTTTTGGGTGTTTTGTAGATCCCGAGTTAAGATTGATATAGGTTGATTTAGCTAATTATAATTATTAATTTTTTAAAGTTTATTTCATTTTTATTTTTATGTAATTTGAGTGAGAATGTTTACATAATATAATTAGATAGGACATTACAACATTTCTTCTACACTAGACTAGAAAGTACTTCTAACACAATTAATTTTTCATAATAATTTGTATTTTTTTTTGTCATGTTATAATCTATTATTCTATTTGTAAAACAAAGGTAAAATATTTTTTAAGATTTAAAGTAATTTAATAGTAAAAACCAAAATCATTATAACTATTATTGAATACAAACTCATCATATATTCCCAAGAATTAAATCTTGTTAAAAAAAATAACCAGTCTTCCTAACCACTCAAAATAAATCTAAATGTTTTGGGTGTTTTAAGTTATGGATTAGTAGAATGCTATAGCTCTTAGGTCGTGTGACTTATAAGTATCCTAGAAAATGCATTACTATGAAGGATGTTTGGCACAATTTCCTGTTCGGTTTTTATGATGGGGTGGCTTCTTCAGGGGTTTGTGGGAGCGAGATATTGATTTTTAGGAATCCTTGTGACTTCTATAAGTTTAAATGGTGCGACAACTCTAGTACAAACAATAGGGCAGAGTTACTTGTTTATTGTGGCATCCTCTATTGCGCCATGTGGCTGGGAATCAACGAGATCGATATATTTATTGATTCAAAGGTGATCATCAATTGGGTAGATCAACGTTCTTATTTGCAAGCTCTTTCTCTTTCCCACTGGTTGATTAGGATTAGGACTTTGTTTTCAATATTTCATAGGGTCATTGTCCCCCACATTTATACAAAACAAAATGTTGAAGCGAACTCACGATGCAGGGTGTCTTTGGATAGGATTCATTTCCAAGAATTTTCCAATGGCACCTTGGTGCAGGATGGTCATCTAGAAATATGAGGAGATCTCTATATCATGGTCTAATTTTTGCACAATTTTGAGGTTCGACTTCTTTTTTGTTGAACGGCATATCATGGTTTTTTATTTTTTATTTTTTATAAAGTTGTACTTTGTTTTTTTGAGTTGCAATATAATCATATGTTAGATTATGGGATTGAGGAGATCTCCTTTTCTTTATGTGGAAAGAAGGAGCATCAATGATCACATCCTCACTTGTGGGCTTTCACTGTAACATGTTATCAACCATATTGTATACGCACCTAAAGAGATGAAATCGTTGTTTAGACCCATAATATTTTATAAACTTTTCATATATGAATGAAAAATCCCTTCTTTTGCTATTTAAAAAGCAAAGCTCTTAACAATCATGACCAGAAAGTTGAAATTGAATAATAATTTGTATATTTGATTTCCACGAAATAACAAATATGCCATTTTTTTCTAGAAAAAAATAAAAAATCTAATTCAGAATAATTTATATACTATATTAAAGCATTTTTATTATTTTTCATTATTCACATAGTTTCCATTTTACCTATTAATTTTATTAATCATTTTATTTAATCAATAGATAATTTTTTATTAATTATTTAAAAAACTAGTCTAATTTTATATTTTAATTTTCAATTTTATTACAAAATTACATGAAACTTATTTATTTTATGTTATATCTATTATTATATATATATATATATATTGCCTATATATATATATATATAGGTATATATAATTTTAATGAAATTTATAGTATTCACACACCATGTAAAGATCGAATGTGATTAGGAGAAATCGAGTTTTAATTCTAATATTTTTCATTTCAAATTAAAAATTCTATATACAATTATAAGTTTAATGAAATTTATAATATTGACAGAACCATATAAAGGTCGAAAGTCATTAGGTATCGATCTGGTTGCCATAATAGAGCATGGAATCAATCATTAAACACTAAGACAATCAAGAGAATAGACTGTGGCAATTGTCTCAAAAGAAGTATACTTGAGTTCGACTGCATACTTTTTTGGCTTTCATAAATTTGGACTCTCTATGCATGATCCATAGAAAGTGCAATGCATTTTCAAATAGAAGTATAAATTTATGGCACCCAATAAACTCAAATGCTATAAGATTAGCGTTTCATGGAAAGTTATTAGATATTCATGTTAATGGAAATATCAGTCAAAGAAAATATAAGATATTGACATAAACAAGTGACATTTAGTAAATATCTTAGATATTGATATAAACACTAATTTTAGTACTGGAAAATTGCTAGCACTGAATTATTGGTACAAATTTCCAAATGAAGAATTGATCGAATGTTTTGTGAGAATTATTTTTACAACAATTTCTGCTTTTGGAATATTATGTAAATTACGAGTGTTTTTCAGTACTCAATAATATAGTTAAAAAAAGATGGTGGTTTATGTTTAACAGAGCTACTTGGAAATTGAGAATTTGAAATTTCTAGTAGTTCATACTAACTCTAATTCTTAGAAATAGTTAGTTACTTAGAACAGGGAATTCTAAATTTCCAGTGACTACGCTAACTCTAATTTTTGAGATAAAATATATAAAAAGATAAAAATTGTTAGGATGGTATTGTCATCAACAAATTTATTTTGAAGTTTTTCTCCTTGAAATAAACTTATATATTCATATGAATACTATGAGTTGTTAAATAAACTATATTCCACATGGATACCATGAGTAAATCTCATTAATTGTTAAACAGAGTAAAATTATTTTACTTAAATTTTATTTTGATTAATAGTTTTTATTTTTATGTAATTTGACCCATCAAAATATTTTATTAAACAGCTCCAAAATGCTCCCAAACCCTTTGTTAATGGCTCCCACACACCCACAACCAGAAAACCAGAGAATAGTAAGAGAGAAATAACCCAAAACCGGCCTGATGCATGCAATTCAAGGAAACACGGGACACGCACATTTGAAAGACATGCTCGGACAAGACCGCACACGCTCAGAGGACACGTGTCCCACCGCCAAATCATGTTTGATTCGTCCAATTCAAGACGCGTCAAGGGGTTTCAATGAATCCAGTTCCTTAGCTTATTATAACCATGATTATGAACCATTCTTGAATTATAGTAGTTAGGATAAGGCAAGGGCTAACCAGCCTGCCATAGGGCATTAAATGCCCTGGTACATGCATGCTGTATAACAATATAACACACTGCCTTTATTTTCAATTTATGTAGCCACCAAGGCAGTGTGTTATATTGTTATACAACATGCATGTACCGAGGGATTTAATGCCTCTTTATGCAGGCTGGTTAGCCCTTGCCGTTAGGATAACTTGTAAATTATGCAAAGGTTATCACGAGGGCAGTGCCATGCATGTTAGTTTACCCTACGTTTTGTCCTTCTATCACAAGATTCACTATCCAGGCATCAACTTAATGAACCTCATATGCAATTATCATTAGCATGTAAACAATATTCAGTTCAAGTTTCAAGGCAGGCAACAACTCAATTGTAGGGAGGTGGCAAGGACGCAGCCTTTAGTATATTATTTGCATCATATCCCATTCAACGTCATTCAACATATGCTTTGATGCCATCACCAATCCAACATGAACTAAACATGAATATATGTATATACTGGTTCCAACAAAGCAACTACATGCACATGCCTTAATAAATGCTAGTGGCAACAAATTCCTTTAACAACTACGCAGTCCTTGAAGAAGGCATAGGTTATTTACTAGGAATATGGACTCCAATGGCAACACTTATACATGGAAAAACCAGGGCAGATTTATGATTAGTCAGTTTTATCACATGTGCCAACAGTTTTGTGATAAGTCACAATTATTGGTTTTGTTTCCGTGAGAAAAAACGTTTGTGTTTATATGACGTAAAAAACAGTACATATTCCTGGTATTGTGATTATTAATAACTTTCATTTTTTTTCTAAGATATATAGGATATATACAAACAGCTTGACCTTGTATTCAGGTAATCTTGTCATCATTCTTAATGTGTCCCATGTATGAGCTCAGTGGAAATTTATGCAAAAGCTATATCAACCTATGTACAGGTATTCAAAAGCATATATCCTCAAGTAATCAATTTATAGTGTGTGCTATATACAAAAATACAAAAAGAAATTTATCTATCTCTTATGGACGCTTCAAATCATTTGTTTGCATAAGACCCATGGAACTGTTTTGTTATCTCGGCAATGAAAAATATTAAATAAAATTAACACACATAAAAAATACTAGAAACATAGAAAAACCAAAGATGGCAGAAAAGGCCTCAGTGTCACTGTATTCCTCTCATAATGCAATGCAATGTACAAATAATGATCATAGTACAAATAAATACATGAAGAAGTTTGTCTCAAGATAGTATGTTTATCTTGGACACTATAGTTGAGCAAATCACTCAACCAAACACTAATCTAGGAGCCTAACTAGTTGGAGAGAATCTCTCAACAAACTAAGCCTAAACTAACTCCTAACCATGAGAAACAAACTCAATTTAGAAAGGTAGGATTAAATCCAGCTTTCTTGATTTTAATTAATTTAATTATTTTGGAATTATAATTGTTTTTAACACATGAGAGTGAGGCTAACATTCCTCCCCTCAATGATAAGTCTAAAATAAGAACTAGGAATCATCTTCCAAGTTCTCATGCTGAAACTGTTGATCCTCAAAAAACACTGCCTAAAAACTGCCAAACCTCGATGCTGAAAAAGCTTCAATTTGAAGAGAACATGAGTCAGTTGCAAGTTTGAGTCATCTCTGAAATTTTGCTTGACAACTCCATCATGTGCCAAGCTACAAAAGGATCCATCTATCCTTTGCTTGCAATCAGCATCCTTTGTCCACTGACAAATATTGAGAACACCCACAGGCTACTTTGATGTTGATGAACGCCCACTGGCTTCTTTGACGATGCCCACTCGTTGATTTGTTGATGATGCCCATTGCCTGATTTGAAGATGTCCACTCGTTGCTTTTGATGATGTTGTCGAGACTTTCAATCTGACAACCACCCGTAATTCCCTCCTTTGTCAGCTGAAAGGAGAGACAATCATCTGCATTTGATTTTGAATTTTGAACTCCCCCCTTCAGGTGTAGGAGAGTTTCACTGTTGTACTCCTGCTTTCAGGTGCATGAAAGTACTATCTTCATTTGATTGTTGGCTGCAATAAGTGAGATTGAATTCTGTTGTAAAGCCTATACAATCATTTTACTGTTGACGACCATTCCCAAGGATCGATCCATGCATAATTGATCTTTAATCTGGCAGGTTGGTGTTGTTTGCAACATTTCTCTGATGAATGATTCTGCTTGCCACAATGGTGACAAGGATGGAAATCAAAACGATGATCTTCCATGTGACCTTTTCTTTGACAATGTTTGCATGTGGGTTTGTCTACAACTTTCTCATCTATTGTTGATGTTATTTGATCAAGAAATCCTGCACTAATGAACTTCATCGGCTTAGAATAATTTGGAATATGCAAGTTGTTTTCATCTTTGTCATATCCTAATCCTCGTCGATTTTTGTTACTTTGGAGTTCTTCCCATGGCTTGATGATTGGTTTGGAAGAAACAAGTTCAATTTGATCATGAACAACTTCTACACTTGAAGTTGTTTGGATAAGTGACTTGAAATCAACATATTTATCTTTATCTATATGGTTGAAAGGCTTGGAAGCATCACTCTTCTATTGCAATTCATCTCTTTGAAGTTGTGACTCTAGTTGAAGGAACTCAATTGTGTCATGTGCATGTTGGAGATTCATTGAAATATCAGCAAGAGTTGCTTTGCTGATTTGCACCATGTCTTCAACAGTTGAGAGGATCAAATTGTTAAGAATATTTAACAACTGAATGCTTTTCTCCATGTGAACTTGTTGGAATTCACGCTCGCTTGCTTTTAATACTTGCTGGAATTTTAGAACTCGCTTGCTTGAATGCTTGATCTTGCTTGCTTGAACTCGCACTCACTTGTTGTAGATATGAACAGACTTGATGGTTGTTTGAATATCACATTTGCTCTCTTTAGAGCTGAACTCGCTCGCTTGATGCTTGGTTCAACCAGTTTCAGGCTCGCTCGATGTTGTGAACTTTGCACTCGCTTGAACTCACTCTCTTGATTGATCAAAAGAAGGGTGTCGAATACTATAAAAAATGCACCCAAGAGAAACGCTTACAATGATTTGAACGACTCAGTTAAAAACAATGGATTCACTTGGTTTAATTGATTTCCTATCAATTCAAATCTTTGGTGTCGGTTTCAACCGAGAATGCATCCTTACAATTCAACTCAATTTGACTTTGATTACAAGCCAACTTATTAAAAAAATGATGCAAATTCATTTTCCAAAACAATGCTTTTGAATTGATGCAAATGTTGTTGATGTAGATGACAACTTCATTAACTTGATTGAATGTTTGATGTAGAATCGTCTTTGACAACTTGAATATGTATTGTTGCTTCTTAATTACTTGTAGTTTTTTTTATTACATAAGCTTGAATGGAATTGATTATGTGCATGCAATTCGCTAATTTGTTGTGTGCTCCATGTGTACCATATTAGAAGGATAGTGTCAAAACTAGACACAAAACAAAAATAATATTAGGAATCATGTTGATCACAAACACACTCACAGTGTATTTAAGATCCCCTTATTCAATTTCAGGTGGGTCTAGGACACTTCAACACCACAAAAAATTGTCTTTATTAGGTATTAAGTACATCAACTTTCAAAACATTGTGATTGAAATTTCTCAAACAATGAAAATGCAAGCTAACAAATTCTTGAAGAAACTTGTCTTCAAAATTAAAAGAAACTTTTCAAACCACGAGTTACAACCTTATCACTCCAAAGATTTATAAAAGTCACACCTTATGGCTCCAAATTTCAAAATAATATGAATTATACCTTTGCAGCCCATTACAAAAAGTTCACTTTACTAACCCTTTTAAAAATCCAAACATGAAACTTTTTTTCACTCATAAGCACTAATTTCATGACTTTACTTCACAACTTTCATATGTGCTCTTCCAATAAATGCTATACATTTTCCAGCGATCAAATATAGTTAGCATCTGTCCACACTTGTATCGATTCAACTCAACATGAAATTAAATTTGAATGAACCAACCCACAATGTCTACCTTCCATTTAGATCTTTAAGGCTAGGTACTCAACGCACATCGGTCAAATAGGGTCTATGCTGGTTTCAGAAGGTGCCAAAGCTGTAAATTGCAGTGGGCCATGCTCATTTAAAAGCTAAAGGCATTCATTTCTTGCGCTCCTTCTAGCCATTGCTGAGTCTGGTTTTTTCTTTTTCACAACACTGATACTTTCGTTGTCCTCCTTTATGCTTCTAAGGTTCTCTAACTGTTGGGAAGGTCCTTCAATTTCAAACATCTCATAATTTTTCTAATCTACATCTCAAGGCTAATGAATAGAAATGACATATCAGTGTTTCACGAGAGGAAATGTGAAAAACCTATTGCAGAGAAAAAAATCCAACTACGCAACATTGAATACATCTGCTTCATGTAGATTTCAACCTAGATCTTCTTCAACGTAGGTTTGCACACAATGAACAAGTCTCCAAGTGGCTTTACAACCGACTTTCTGGGCCGGAGGATAGAGGCTTGGGCTGCGACAAAGAAGATTCAACGTCTGGGATAGTCACACGAGACAACTACCGGAATGTGGGGTTTTTACTCGACTTGGTGAGGCCTGAGGTCATGCCTGACATCGGAGCCATCACGAAGCAGCTGATTGCAGGCCAATACGATCAAGAATGTTGTCGAGATTACGCTGATGTTAGCAAAGTATTCTTGGATGAAACTCTATGTCGGTTAGGGTTGGAGAAACTCAGCATAGACGAAATTCATAAGACCGTATGCGCATCACTGGAGGGAAAAATGAAGAAA
>APFE031580483.1:8365-21599 GCA_000404065.3 Pinus taeda | reverse complement strand
TGAACAAATCCAAGAGATCCACCAGGCAGTACAAGAACAGCTGGAAAAGAGCCAAGCCAAATACAAGGCAAGGCATGACAAGCATCAGATGGAGCATAGTTTCCAAGTTAGGGACCAGGTCTAGCTGTATATCAGCAAGGACATGATGCAAGGTGAAGGTAAAAAGCTAAAGCCTATCAGGTATGGACCTTTCAAGATACTTGAGAAGATTGGTGAGAATGATTTTCACCTTGATCTACCAGCTTACATGCACATCTACTCAGTTGTAAATGCAGATTGCTTGAGATTGTTTGAACCTTCAATGATTGAGGATCCGAAGAGCAGAGTCAATTTCCTTCCATTGATGACTTGCTACCTGAATATCTTAATGAATTGTAGGAAGACACAGTGTTGGACAGGAAGGTAAGGACGACACGCAGAGGAGATGTCGAGTACCTTAGAATTGGGCTCAAAGGTTCAAAGTTGAGCAGTGCAAAGTGGATCGAGATTGGACAAGTGAGACAATTGTATCCTCACTTAGTCAATGCTTGAAAACCAACTTTTGGTGGTCCAAAATATTTTTCAGTGGGAAGGTCGTGATCCGAATTGGATCCATGAAGAATTATCATAGCACCATGACTGTATCAGATCGGGACAAACTTTGAATTCAAGAGCACATAGTGATCAGGAAAACCTCTGAACAGTGGCAGTTGGTAGCTAGCATGGAACGACGAGGACCTTTCTCAAAGCGCGTTGATCGAGGCCCATGGAGACCACGCAGGAGGCGAAACTAGCACCTGGGAAGCCCAAATCGGGAAAAGGAGGCAGTTTTTGATGTGCGATTAGCGCTTAGCGCTAATCACACATCGCTGGGAAAAACCCCTCAAGGAAGGGCCCCGAGCGTTCAGTCGCAGGGAAGCCGGGAAAACCATGGGGAAAAGCGCTAAAGGCTAAAGGCAAGACCCGCGCTCCAAAATAGGTAGTATTTATCAGGGGCACCCTTGGGTGGTAAGCA
This sequence comes from Pinus taeda, assembly GCA_000404065.3. Taxonomy (NCBI): domain Eukaryota; kingdom Viridiplantae; phylum Streptophyta; class Pinopsida; order Pinales; family Pinaceae; genus Pinus; species Pinus taeda. The sequence goes on along the minus strand of APFE031580483.1, from coordinate 20,605 downwards.
GAATTGGAGAAAACGAGCGATTCCACTCAATGCTCGACGCGTGGCAAGCGGAGGAGAGAGAAAATCACTACTCATCGCAAGCTAACGGTCGAGCAAGTCATCTGCACTAAATGAGAGAATGGTGTTGGATCTGGGGGCTCCAGATCTAATGGCTAAGATCTCACCTGATGGAGAAAACGGATTTGACAGGGGATTGAGCTACGAGAGAGAGAATTTTGACGTCTGATTTGACTGTGGAGGTGGCGGATGACTCATTCCATGACGTAACCAAAAAACCGAACCAACAGGGAAAAGCTGGCACAGTTCGTAGGAAGATAAGTGGCCATTCCCTATGATCTGATGACGATGATGCGGAGACAGGGAATTCTAAGCGAGCAGCAGCAGGCGATCCGATGGTGGAAGAAGAGGAATCAAACAGTCATGAGATCGATCAGCTTTAAAGCCATGAATAGATATAGAGAACAGGGACGCCGAGAGAGGACACCGAGAGGAAGAACTAGAGAGAAGAAGACAAAGATAGAGAAAGGAAGAAACGGTGAAGCAAAGAGTGGAAGAGACAGAGGGCCGAGCTGACCTACATCATAAGGCAGCATCGAGCAATCCCTGAGAGGATCTATCAGGAACTGAGCACCACATTGGGCTCCTCCCATTAGAGACCAGAGAGGTCAAGAGCTGGTAAGGAAAAGAGTCTATGCACTCTAGTGACTTGGGGAATCCAAGAACCACCCTACCAAGAAATTATGTTTTAGGAGACTCATATTGAGCTCCTCATTGTAATTCTATGCTTTAAATACACAATAAAAGAAGGCCACCACTGAAAGCTAGACTGGAGATGTAGCCCCGGAGGATAGGGTGAAATCCTTATTAATTGTTGTGTTCTTGTGTTTGCTTGTTTAGTTTCTCAGTTGTTTTCCATATTTCTAGTGTCTATGTATTTTACAATCTAATTGATCTGTTGCCTAAAATGACATAGACACACACCAACACATGAGTCTGTAATACCTTCATTTAATAATTCTTTAACTGAGGTCACTCAAGGGTGATTTTCAGATCAATGATCATTCACATTCTGCGCATGTACAACTCAAAGTATCCACGCACATGGGATGAGAGACTTCCCTATGTCCAGCACAGCTATAACCAGGTTCTCCACAACTCGAATGACCACATCCCTTTTCAGGTGGGCTTGGGATTCCAGCCACTATGTCCCATTGATGTGGCCATACCATTTGTAGCTACTCAGGTAGATTTGGCTCATATCCAGTCGGAAGTCGATAAGGCAAACAACTTCATTGAGCACATCCAACATATTCTCTAGTAGGTCCATGAAATTCTGGAGAAATCAAATGCCAAGTACAAGCAGCGACATGATCAACATCGAGTACAACACAAGGTTTGGGTGGGCGACAAATTTTAGTTTCATTTACAGAAGGAACACCTTACTAGAGCGTATCGTAAAATCATACCACCCTGATATGGTTCTTACACCATTACCAAGGTTGTGGGTGAAAATTTATTTGAGCTCAGCATTCCCCCATTCCTTGGCCTACACCCATTGTTAAATGTGGACCACCTTCGACCATACTTCCCACCATTGTTGGACACATCAGACATTGCAGAACAACTCACACCTACATAGTTAAATCTAGATTGCATGGATCAAGTAACAACTGATTGGATCATGGACACACTGATAAAGAACACTCGCCATTAGAAGATCCAACTGTATCTAGTTTTCAAAGCAGGCCAACTCCTTCCTGTGGGGGGAGGAATGATCAAGGTGGATATTGGTGGCCACCCGCCAATTCCACTTGGACCCCCACCATTGTTTCTTTCAGTTTTTCAATTTCATTAATTGTAGCACAGTTTACTATTTTTATCAGTTTTTCGATTCCTAAACTCCCGAAGTCATTTTGAGGCCTAAACAACATATTTTTGGCAATCTACCACAAGAAATTTTTTGTCAAAAATCATCTTTTCTTTCGTATTCCTCAGAGATATCTTTCCAACGAGTTATCATGCACGTCAAACGGATATAATATGACCAATTCGCGACCCTGGGAAGTTGGTTGTCCAACTCTCCCCAACGGGGCCCATAAACTCTTGGTGTTACATCTCCTCGGTTTAGGGTTTTGGTTGTTTAGGGTTTGCTCTTATTGTTCAATAATAAAAACGCCCTTGAGCCTCATTGTAACATAGTTCACAGGCATGTGGCCACCACATCTTCTCTTAGAGATCAGCTACCATCGCTCGAGCTAGTCTTATTTCCATTCTGTTTGTAAGCATATTTCAGTATTTGATATTAATGAAATGAAGTGTTATTTCTACTGCATATTTGTATTTATAGTTATATCTATAATTTGTTGCTTTTCTATTTAAATCTGGATCATATGATTTCTTCCTATAAGGAAGTTGAATTACCAATCTCCAACAATTGAAAAACTTGAATCTGAACTAGAGGTAGGGTTTATTAGTAATACTCTTACCTAAACCTCCTGGGCATTTCCATAATTGTTAAAGCAAGGAGCCCAATGAAACCTTTTTTGGACGGTGAAAGGAAACCAAGAAGGTGAATATGTATTAAAAATATGAAAGATCTAGTAAGCTTGAACTTGGGGATTATAACCAAGCTAAATGATGTGTCAAAACTAGAAGAACCATTGATCATAGGTTACCTTGTTGTCAAAAAGATGAGTAGTGATTGTCTAAAGGATTAAAAAAAAAAAATGAAAAATTGGTTGGAAACTCTCCCTAGATTATTACTCTCGAAAAGGGATGGTTAATATGGGTTTTTTAAAACAATAACAAAGGTTAACAAAATTCTACACAGTCAATAGAAGTTGGGTTCTCAAAATCTATCCCTAAAAAAATGGCATGTGAATCTTGATGCAATAACTACTTTTGTGGATATATGTCTAGTTTGCATTTGAAGTCTAGATATTTCAAAAGTATTGTGGTTAGAGGATGTGTTTGAAGTAATAGGGAATGTTCTCATATCCTATTATGAAGAATAGTACTCTTTCTAGGACACTATTTTTAGTAGAGGAAAAGGTTATTAGGAGAGGTGCAAACCTAAACTAGCTTTCCCTAGACTATGAAGGTATACCCTTTAGGTGTGGGAAATGTGATATTTATGGGAACATAGTAGTGGACTATACTTTCCCTTCTCAAAGTAAGTTTGCAATAAAAATTATTGGGGGTGGAACTAACGGAAATCCTTCATAACCCAAGGTGGAAAGAGGATATAGGTGACAACACACCCATGGAATGTCTTCTAGATAACCCAATAGAATCATAAGATCAACCTTCAACCATAGGCCATCATAAGGATTAAAGATTGGATGTTATCAATGAAAACAAAGTATGCACACCTCTCATGGGTAATTCTTCATCATTTCCTTCCCAAAATAAAAGAAAATCATTTGAAAATTAGGTTTTGGGACATGGAGGTTAGAGGTAGGATAAAAAGGATTGGAGTCTATCAATGAATTTTTCCTAGTATTTCATGCATATCATATTGTTTCTCCCCAACAATAATTCGCGTACTTGTGATTAAAATCCGCATGGCAAATGAAAATGTCCAAGACTTTTGCAATTCCAAGGATGGAAACAAAGGCCTAGGTGAGCTCATGATATTTCACTCCCTAATAATCCTTAAAATATAACCTTAGACACATGAATAAAGGCGCCCCAAACTTACCTAGGAAATTGGATTATGATTCCTTGATGAGAAATGCTAAAAACCTAACTAGAGAGGGAGGAACTCATACATAGTCATGATGTAGAAACAAGCATATTTAGAAGTTATATGTGGAAAATAGTTATAGTTGATAGGGGATCTTAGAGAAAATTCTATGTGTGAGGAACTTAAATGATATTCCTACCCTAAAATATTGATAAATTGTAAATCTCTTAAGAAAATTGGTCATTAAGAAGTTAAAAGAGGCTTTAAAAGCCTCTATTATCCTTCTTCGGTAAATTATGGCTAAAGGGAGAAAATTACATGGGAAATATCAAAACTTGTGTGGGATCTCAATTATATAGTTTCTATTGAGAGATCTGGAGAAAATATAACTAGGTTGAAGAGGTGCTTCTATACCCTTACTAACTCTTGGGTTTTTCCTATAGATCTAATAGCATCCCTTTTTCTCACTAGATTTGGGGAAAGAGATCTATATTTTGAATGTATATGGATCTTACTCAAATGGGGTGGAGCACTAGGATAAGTTTTTAAAAATAGTGTATTCAAATTGGCCTTGTGGTGATAGGGGGGTACCTAAACCGTATTCTAGGAGCTTTAGGAATATGGGGACTCGCAACACAAATGGATTGTATTTTAAGTTACTTTATAAGAAAACTAGAAGTGGATTTGTTAGACGTTGAACTAACAAAGATGATAGGATTTCCAAGAAACTCAATTGATTCTTAATATCTAAAGGATTCTAGCTGAAGTTACTTGGGTAAAATAGTGGATCGCCTCCAAAGGGGAGCTTGACCATATCTAGTTGTTCTATAAGTAATTCTTTCTTAGGAAAAAGAAACCAACCCTTTAAAATTGAAGCAGGAATATGTTGAACACTTAACAGAGTCTGCGTCTATTCAATTTCAATAAAAATTGAAAGAGGCAAAGAAGATGGTAACCCAATGGGAAAAGGGTAAAAATTAGAAAGATAACAAGCTTCTAAAATAAGTGGAAGAATGTCTAGAGAATTTATAATAGTGAAGTATTTGGATATTTGATTGAGACTCAGAAATTGGAGGTCAAGCTCCTGATAGGAAAAAAAAAAAAGAGACATATGACTAGGAAGGAGAAAGGATGGATTAACAATAAAGACATATGACTACAAGGAAGTGATGAAAATACCAATTGATTTCATAAATATGTAAACAATAGGAAAAATATTAACTTTGTTTTGAAATTTGATAAAGGAAATGACAAGTGGGAAACAAATTTTAATTATATAGAAATGGGAGCCAATTATTTCTCAAACCTTTTCAAAGAGGACTCTTAAGGTGCAATTGCTAAAGTAATAAGACTTTCCAACTCTTTTCCTAGTTTTTTCAATCATGAGGATAGTCTATAACTGATGACAGAGGTGGGGAAATATGAATTGCAACAAATTTTATAATGATTCCAAAGGGATAAAATTCTAGGGCTAGATGACCTCACGATGGCCTCCCTATGGAATTCATTTTAGGATATTATGACTTCATAGAAGAATATTTAAGAAAGGCGATGGAGGCCACCATAAACTTAAGAAAAAATCTTGGGGCATATAACTCTACCTTTATAGGTTTGATCCCTAAAGAAGATAATCCAACATCCATTGAAAAATGTATTCCAATATCCTCATGAAATTTTATCTACAAAATTATTTGTTGAAAGACTAAAAAGGGTATATCAAAACAAATTCCTAAAGAGTAGTTTGCTTTTTAAGGGGGGAGACAAAGTCACGAGGTACTAGGGATAACACAAGAAAGTATACACTCAATCAAAGATCTAAACTCAAAGATCATTTCCAAATTGAATTGGACCTTTCCAAAGCCTATGATAGGGTAAGTTGGCTATACCTAATATTGATTCTTATTCATTAATGTTTCCATCATCAATTGTTGTTTAGGTTATGATATTTATTACCTTTGTGTATTTTTCTATCTTAAGCAATGGGTTTTCATCCCCTTTCCTTAGACCAATCAAGAATCTTAGACAAGGGTACTCCCTTTTCCACTCCTTTTCCTTCTAATAGTTGAAGGGTTGAGTGGGTTAATAAAAGGGGCATCATAAAATGGTAGCTTCCATGGATAAGTATTAGTCCAAATTGTAATATCACACATCTCATGTTTATGGATGATATTCTAGTTCTCTATGAAGGTATTTGAAGGATATTGATAGTTTCAAAATTAACTTCGAGTTTTTTTTGGTAAGTCAATATTCTATTAACGTCAGAAAGAGTACAAAGAGTCCGTCCCAAAACAGATGGTGTCACCCCGACCAGGTTTGTTGACCAAAAATTTCACCAAATGACAAAAATACAAAAAAGTAGCTAAGGACATCATCCATAAATGGTTGGGCCAAATGCACCAAAACATAACAAAAACGTAAAAAACACCAGAAATCATACTAGTCTTCTAATGCAATGGATGCAAGGTTGTCCAGGGTCATTCCAGGAGGTGGTAGAGGGCAAAATTCACATTGAACGTGTCCTTCGTAATGCACCATCCATGTCTCTAGCTTTTCTACTTTCTTTGTGAGTCAGTTTTTCCCCCGCCATACCACAACCAATCTTTCCCGAAGTTGTCTTTGATAGTAATGCAGCCACTCTAGAGAGGCCATTTGCACCGCATGCTCCTCACACTGAACTCGTTCTGCAACATCCACCCTGTCCATCAAACTAGCAATGAGGGTGCGGCATTTCTCCAGGCAGCAGTGTTAGAGACCCTTCCCCTCTTGAGCCTCGGGTGTTGCGGATCCACACTTCACCTTTCTCCCATGAGTGTCGTTGCCCCTATGAGTCTTCCCACGGTCGTTTGACCCTTCACCTTTGCTCACCCCTAGCTTGACACCTCTACAGCCTCCTCTCACACCTACATTGCCTTTCCGTGCACGCCCAACCATTTTCCACCCTCACGGGAAGTCACTGTCACTAGATCTTGGTCTGTCACCCCTTTAGAAGCAACAAAAGCAGGGGAGGAAGAGAAGGCCCTTCCTGCCAACGATTTCATAGCTTCCCATGGTGGATCCATGCCTTGAACAAGCACCAAACATTAGACTTTCTACCTGAAATAACACTCCCCACAAACAGAAGACCCGAGCAACACCACCCAGAATAACACGAATTCACGAAGATGGCTCCTTCTACCCATTAAGGACCACCCCCACTAGATAATCCTGACACCTCCACCTTCCAGAATACCACCAATGATGGAGCACCACCCAGGGATAGGGGAGTTGTTTTCATCCTGAGACAAGCACAAAATAGACCACCACCTACCAAATTCGACAGTCATAAACCATAGGTGAACCCACTAGGCCTCGTCACATGATAAATCACTATTAGAAAGGGGCACTTGGGATTCCTCCTCCATCTGTGGGGTTTCCTTACCGATGAGCTCCACCACCCTATAAGAACAAGGTAGAATAGGTAACCTCCAGACTGTGAGGAGTTTTTCTTTTGCACCCCGTCTTTCCTTCCGCCACCAATAACCAGGATTCCCAGCCGCAAGGACCAAATGAGCCCATTACCACTGTATATTTCCACAACGAGCAACCACACTCTATTTCCAACAAGCATAGACCTCCGATGCATCATCCTCCTTCCCGGCATCCACCACAACTCCCAACACCATATCTGAATGCAAATATGAATTCTTGGTGCATCCATTGCGCGTTTCCTTAATACTTTGCCACCCCCACACACAGACACTGAATAATTGATCACATGAGTGGCTGACATTAAGATGGTACCTCTCCTGGTGCATGCGAAGATGTGAAGGGACCGGGAGGCCCATCCCTCCCATCGTATCCACTTGTTTTCACACATGAGAGGCGGCCTCCATGAGTTGCCCTTTTCTCACCCCTATCGGGGATAACTTGGAGTTATTTTGTAAAGCTACAAGTATGATTATAAATATTCACATATTCGTTATATCCATGTGAGATATAACTATATTTTTCCCATTTTTTTACCTACAAATTGATTGGTTTAGATTGGGTTTAAAGTGTTTGGGATTCCATCTAAAACTTAACCCACATAAAAATATTTGATTAGCAATAGTTGATTTCCAAATTTGAAAATAGAATAAATAGCTAATGCAATCAATGGCTATCAGGAGGGGTAGATTGGTACTTTTTAAATCTATACTAGAAGCAGTGCCAATATTCTAGATTTCATTTACTTAGGCATCAAAATGTGTGTTAAAAATAATTAATAAACCATGTTATAAATTTATATGGTAAATATATTTTAAAAATAAAGGATGTCTAATGGAATCTTGGAAAAAATTGGTTGTTCCGAAAGAAATTGGAGGATGGGGTCTAAAAAAATACCTTTCTCTTCTACTAAGCTCTAGCTACAAAAAATATGTGGAGTTTAATACAAGGAAAATGGTTGTTCGTCTAATTAATTAAAGCCAAGTACGTTTCCCTACCTATAGGGGAGAATTGGGGAGGGAACTTGGGAAACAAGTAGCCTCAATCATTTGGAAAGATGTGAATTCAACTTTTCACCTAGTAGGTAAGATCCTAACTTGGAAAAGTGATGAATATTTGTTATGGTTCCTCAAATACACTGCAACATATGTGCATAAACTAAGCTACAGAGCGCTTGTTGAGGAATTATTGGAGAGACAATATATTTGGTGGTGAATAATCATCTCAAAACAATGTAAACTTTGAAACAGGCACTCATACTGTTACCCGTTTTGTAGAGATAGCAAAAAAGTGACCCGATTTTGAAAAGGGGTGATGCAAAACACACGTGTGTTTTAGAGCTTAGTTTTTGGCACTATAAATTTTTTATGTACATTGTGTTTTATAATGATAGTGTTTTTAACGCTGATTTAAAAACATGGTAATTCTACACCAGGCCTTTTTTTTTTAATTTCTAATGTATGAAATGTAAATAATTATTTTGTAAATTTAATCATTTTTTAAGTGGTATTTTTCTTCATATTTTCTTGTTTTTATTTTAATTTTATTTTTTTGTAGTGAGGTTTTTATTGTTCCGCATATTTAAAAAAAAAATTCGATATTTTGAATTTCGATATTCTACATATTAATACATCGTTAATTAAATTTTCAATCCACAAGATAATTGTTTCTAAAACAATATTTTTTAACAATAGACATAAATATAGTCATTTTTAACGTAAATATAACTAAAAAACTACACGTTTTGATAATTTTTTGCTACAATTGACATGCGAAAATCATAATTTTTATACGAAATTTCTAACTAAAAATAGTTAAATATTGTTTTTTTATGAATTTTATGTCAAAAAAATAATCATAATCATTTTTTTTTAAATAATGATTAACTTAAAAATTAATGCGAAAATCACATATTACAAATATTGAACGCATAACAACCTTAATTGAGTGTATATTCTTCTCATAAAATGTAAAAGTTAAAACATTGCAAATATAACTACTTAATAGTTACAAAAAATGAGCTTGATTTCCAAGCATAACTTAAATTTAATCAACAATGTCACGTAATCCAAACTCTTTGTCCTCTAGAGTTTCATTATTGTCTTCTTCCACAATATTTTCTGCTTACTCTTGCTCATTTTCGTCTTCTAATGGGTCTTTGATGTCTGCAAATCTCCCAATGTATGTCTTTCCAAACATCCCATGTAATGGTGGTTGAGGTTCCTTTGCCTTTTTTGCCACACGTGATTCACTAAAGTCCCCTTTCTTCAACCCAATTTCTTGCATTGCATCTGGAAGAAATTGAAGAGCATTAATTCTTTGTTGAATGAAATTGCAATGCAATTTCTTCCTTTTTGAAGGTAGCATGCTAGTGTTGTACCTAATTATCAAACACAAAAGAAATAATGAAGTAAATTAATACAATGACATATTAATTTAAAAAATAACATATTGAAATTCAATTCTATATAATAAAACTTACATGAGGCAGAAAATAAATCCAGAACCCAGTCTCCTTCATTTGAACATATGTCTATAAGATAGTTAATCAATAATTGTGGTTTTTGATAAATGTTAACTATATCTCCTTTTGCTTCTTTGTCTTCATATGTTAGTTTTCTCACAACAGCATCATAAGTCAGTGTTTGGCTATGACTATTTCCGTCTACCCGATTAAAAATCATAGACATATAGCTATCATCTTTTGCCCAACTATCAATATGAATGAACTCACAATCATTTATAAATACTTGATCGTCACAGTTAAGAAGATTTGACTTTTGCCTATAACATGAAATATTAAAAGTTCAATCAACTTGTACATAAATGAATTTTTCAACATTAATCAAATATACATTTTAAACGTCTTACCATGTAAGCTGCATCCTTGAATTTGTTTTCTCTTTGAAGCTTGACAATATCATTGCCAATTATGTGTCTGAATGAAATGTCAAATATCTCCATAATGGTGATGACATGACTTCTACAAATCCCGCAACCACTTTACTAATAGCTTGATAAATATAAGGGTCACTATTATAGTCAATGTTTGGAACATTGAAACCATGGGGAATATCTGCAATATCTAGGGCATACTCCCTTTTAGGTGTGAGTTTAGCAATGTCTTCACAGTCGTCTTGTATTACTTGATATTGAACAGTGTCTAGCCCATTCCAAATTAAATGAGTAAGAGTTAGATCAAGTTCAACATTCTTAACACATTGCTTCTTCAGTCTTCCGATTTTTATTTTTTCAATAAAGGTTTTGAAGCTAGTTGGCGCTCCATTATCATCCTTCTTCATCTTTTATAAAATAAGCAAATATATGTGTAAGTTGTAAATTAAAAATAGTACACAGATGAATAAAAATGAATGTGTAAATCAAGATACCTTTTTAAATGCAAGATAAAAAGCTTTTAATGTTGATGTAGAACTTAAATCTGGAAAGTTGCGTACATCATCCCAACTATCTTGATTCAACAATTTAACCATTTGTTCTTGAATTTTCATGTAAAATTTGTGACTGCATAGATAAAGTAACAAAAATTTAATATAATGATATGTATAACAAATACTACCAAGAACAACATGTTTTATTTAAAAGAAAATTATAATCTAGAAATAAATAAAAATAATTCAACAAACTTCTTTTGAAATTCCTCAAACGTTTCCTCTAATGATAATTTCCCTCACTTCACACGAGATAATATTGTTTCGAAATTTTTTTCATATTTCACTCCTTGCATTGCTCTCCAAGGTGTGATAGTCATATCTTCTAGAAGTTGCTTCAATTCAGGAGCTTATTTACTACTACCACATGTCAATGGCTTAGACCTTTTGACCTTCTGGTTTTTAATGCCAATGTTTTCCCACATGCTAAAAATATCATCAATTAACTTCCAAACATCTCTGGTTCTAAATGCCAATTGGAAAATGTTATCAACACCTTTGAATATATGACTAGGAAGGTTGCGTTTTCTAGCTTTTGAACTGGGTTTCTCTTCAATTTGATAGCCTATTTCCATACAACATTCGCTTAAGAAATCTGCAGTAACATTTATCCTATCCCCACGACATTTTTCTTGAAATTCACTATGAATAAATCTAACCCTTTGGATGAAAGTCATAGACATCCTATATTCATTATCTGAATTATGATCCCATGCCACTAACTTTGCTTCTGTATCCGATAAAACAACATAAATGATACATTTCATTGTTTCAAAACATGGGTTATTGGGATAGTCCTCCGATTGTGGTTGAGCTTCTACATAATGGTTCCCCCCCAAGCACATAATAATTTTATTCAAAACATTTTGACTTATCAAATGCTTCTTTGTTGGGAACTTGAACTGGATCAACAAGAAGCACATAATTAACCACATGAGCTTATGGATTGTACCTCAACAATGTCTTCAAGTTGTGAACATGCACATGGTGTGGCTTTCTGACTTGATATTAACATTGTCCTTCACTTGCCTTATAGGTTTGTCTGACATTAAGCTCAAATGTACGACCACCATCAATTAAGTTTCTCTTTGTCAAATTCTGTCGAATGGCATTTTGTTTTGTTTTGATAATGCCATCCTCTAAATCAGCTCCTGGTGTAACGATTTCTCTGCTTTCTTTTGAAGTTTCACTAGGTTCTTGACTGTTGGTAATGACTACTTCAAAACGTTCAACTTTACTTTTCTTCATCATAACATTCTCAATAGATTTATTCTTGGGCATTGTTACTTTTGGTATTTTACGGCTCTTCTCAGTTCCAATGTCATCTTCAGTAATGACAATAGCCGCTTCACTGTCAGTTTCAACTTCATCATACTCAAAAGTAACTTGTCTACCCTTGCTAGATTTATCCACTAGAGGTCTTTTTTTCTGATCCTTTGGATGTAGTTTTGTAGCATCATCAATTACTACATTTTGCTTGTTTTCTATATCTTCTTCTGGCACTGAGTAAAAACTACTGACAACTTTCATGATATCATTCTCTATGAAATGAATGCCTCCCAACCTAATTGAACAACTTTCAACAAAATTCTGCCAAACAAAATATCATATCTCAATAAAAACAAAGTTAAAAAAATATAG
>APFE031580480.1:41273-70209 GCA_000404065.3 Pinus taeda | reverse complement strand
ATGGTTATACAACATAAAAGATATCTGAAGTTATTTGATGAATTGTTGAATTTCCTTTTGTTAATTCAAAGTCTTGCATTCTTCTTGCTGGATATTCTTATTCCAATTTTAAAATACCACAATTACGAATCCTCACAATCTCACCAAACATTAACCCAACAATTGCTGAGTTCTCGACCAAAGTAATTTTATTTGCACAGCCATTAACTGCGTACTATATATAATATTCCTATGATAAAACACAGCTTCAGTAGGACAATCATCTCAAAAAATCCCAGTGAAAAATAACATAAGTGAAGACAACATTAATGAAGCAGCAGTAATTCATGGATATAACCCATCCAAGATATAGCCTAATTTTGAATATGTGTTTTTTATGGAATCAATTAAAAAAGAAACGCAAGGTTAAAGTGTTGATTCTTGAACAAGATTTCTAAAGACTGATAAGTCAAAAGGGAGAAAGATACCCCTTCAAAGCAAAAACCATTTGGCAATGGAACATATAATCCTCTCAATGCTAATAACGAAAAGGGTTGAGCAATGGTTTATCTGTGGTAATTCAAGACAAACGGCCATAGCTGCAAATCCAATGGAATTATTCGTTATGCATGCTTTGTTCCTCCTTAATTCCAAAGTGAATGTACCCAAAACCAAAGAACATTGAGAAATGTGAACTGGGGGAACTTGAGCACACTACTGTTTTCCAAAGCTCCAAGGAGATGACACAAAGCGTGAACTCTACTTGAACCCAAGCTTCAACAGATGCAAGAATTCACTGTTTTCTGCACATTAAGGGTAGCCTCCACTATTGATGATTAATTTTGTGAAAGGAAACAATGATACACTACATGGTAGACTTAACATTGGACCAAATAATTAAGAGTATTCAACCAAATGTAAAAAGGATAACCAAAGATATCCACCCAATGAATAAATAAAAAATAAAAAATAAAATGAGTCCCAGTCACTTGGCAAAAAGTATGTGCTTCCCCCATTCTCCGATTCAACATATGTAGGAATTCACTATTTTGTATAGACTAAGGGTAGCCTCCACTACTAATGATTAAGTTTGTGAAAGGGAACAGTGATACACCACATCGTAGACATAACATTGGACCAAATAATTAAGAGTATTCAACCAAATGTAAAAAAGGATAACTAAATCTATTCACCCAATGAATAAATAACAATAAAATAAAAAATAAAATGTGTCTTAGTCACTTGGCAGCAAGTTTGTGCTTCCCCTGTTCTTGGGTTCAACAAATGTAAGAATTCACTATTTGGCACACATTAAGGGTAGCCTCCACTACTGATGATTATGTTTGTGAAAGGGAACAATGATACACCGCATCCTAGACTTAACATTGGACCAAATAATTAAGAGTATTCAACCAAATGAAAAAATGATAACCAAAGATATCCACCCAATGAATAAGTAAAAAATAAAATGTGAGAGTTAGTTGGAAGCAAGTCTGTCCTTCCCCTATTCTTGGGTTCAACGGATGCAATAATTCACTATTTTGTACACACTAAGGGTAGCCTCCACTACTCATGATTAAGTTTGTGAAAGGGACAATGATACACCGCATCTTACACTTAACATTGGACCAAATAATTAAGACTATTCAACAAAATGAAAAAAAGGATAACCAAAGATATCCACCCAATGAATAAATAATATATAAAAAATAAATGTGTCTAAGTCACTTGTTAGAAAGTTTGTCCTTTTCCTATTCTTGGGTTCAACATATGTAAGAATTAACTTTTTTGTACACACTAAGGGTAGCCTCCACTACTGATGATTAAGTTTGTGAAAGGGAATAGTGATACACCACATCATAGACTTAACATTGGACAAAATAATTAAGAATATTCAACCAAATGATAAAAAGGATAACCAAAGATATCGACACAATGAATAAATAATAAATAAAATAAAAAAAAATTCTCAGTCACTTGGCAACAAGTTTGTCCTTCCCTTTTTCTTGGGTTCAACAGATGCAATAATTCACTATTTTGTACACACTAAGGGTAGCCTCCACTACTGATGATTAATTTTGTTAAAGGGAACAATCATACATCAGATCATATACTTAACATTAGACCAAGTCATTAAGAGTATTCAACCAAACGCAAAAAAGGATAACCAAAGATATCCACCCAATGAATAAATAAAAAATAAAAATAAAATGTGTCTGAGCCACTTGGAAGCAAGTCTATCCTTCCCCTATTCTTGGATTCAACAGATGCAAGAATTCACTATTTTGTACACACTACAGGTAGCCTCCACTATTGATGATTAAGTTTGTGAAAGGGAACACTGATACACAACATCGTAGACCTAACATTGGACCAAATAACTAAGAGTATTCAACCAAATGAAAAAAAAGGATAACCAAAGATATCCACCCAATGAATAAATAAAAAATAAAAAATAAAATGTTTTTGAGTCACTTGGGAGCAAGTATGTCCTTCCCTTGTTCTTGGGTTCAACACATGCAAGAATTCAGTATTTTATACACTCTAAGGGTAACCTCCACTACTAATGATTAAGTTTTTGAAAGGGAACATTCAGAGACCACATCCTAGACTTAACATTGGACCAAATAATTAGGAGTATTCAACCAGATGAAAAAAAGGATAACGAAAGATATCCACCCAATGAGTAAATAAAAAATAAAATAAAATGTGTATGAGTCACTTGGATGCAAGTCTATCCTTCCCTTCTTCTTGGGTTCAATAGATGCAAGAATTCATTTTTTTGTACACACTAACCACGTAGCCTCCACTACTAATGATTAAGTTTGTGAAAGGGAAGAGTGATGCACCGAATCATAGAATTAACATTGAACCAAATAATTACGAGTATTCAACCAAATGAAAAAAAGGATAACAAAAGATATCCACCCAATGAATAAATAAAAAATAAAAAATAAAATTCAGCTAAGTCACTTGGCAGAATTATGTCCTTCCCTTGTTCTTGTGTTCAACAAATGCAATAATTCACTATTTTGTACACACTAAGGGTAGCCTCCACTATTGATGATTAAGTTTGTGAAAGGGAATAATGATACACCGGATTGTAGACTTAACATTGGACCAAATAATTGAGTGTATTCAACCAAATGCAAAAAAGGATAAGCAAATATATCCACCTAATGAATAAATAATAAATAAAAATAAATGCATGCGAAACACTTGACAACAAGTTTGTCCTTCCCCTGTTCTTGCGTTCAACAGATGCAAGAATTCATTATTTTGTACACACTAAGGATAGCCTCCACTACTCATGATTAAGTTTGTGAACGTGAACAATGATACATTACATCGTAGACTTAACATTGGACCAAATAATTCAGAGTATTCAACCAAATCCAAAAAGAATAACCAAATATATCCACTCAATGAATAAATAAAGAAATAAAAATGTGTTTGAGACAATTGGAAGCATGCTTGTCCTTCCCCTATTCTTGGGTTCAACAGATGCAAAGATTCACTATTTTGTACACACTAAGCATAGCCTCCACTACTGATGATTAAGTTTCTGAAATGGAACAATGATACACCACATCTTAGACTTAACACTAGACCAAATAATTAAGAATATTCAACCAAATGAAAAAAGGATAACCAACAATATCCACACAATGAATAAATAAAAAATAAAATAAACATGTGTCTGGGTCACTTGGCAACAAGTTTCTCCTTCCCTTTTTCTTGGGTTCAACATATGCAACAATTCACTATTTTGTACACATTAAGGGTAGGCTCCACTACTGATGATTACATTTGTGAAAGGAAACAATGATACACTGCATCCTAGAGTTAACATTGGACCAAATAATTAAGAGTATTCAACCAAATGAAAAAATGGATAACTAAAGATATCCACCCAATGAATAAATAATAAATAAAAAATAAAATGTGTCCGAGTAACTTGGTAGCATGCTCGTCCTTCCCCTATTCATGGGTTCAACAGATGCAAGAATTCACACTTTTGTACACACTAAGGGTAGCCTCCACTATTGATGATTAAGTTTGTGAAAGGGAACAGTGACACACCGCATTTGAGACTTAACATTGGACCAAATAATTAGGAGTATTTAACTAAATGCAAAAAAGGATAACCAAATATATCCACCTAGTGAATAAATAAAAAATAAAAAATAAAATGTGTCCTAGTCACTTGGCGGCGAGTATGTCCTTCCCATATTCTTGGGTTCAATAGATGCAAGAATTCACAATTTTGTATGCATTAAGTAGCCTCCACTATGGATGATTATGTTTGTGAAAGGGAACTATGATACACCATATCTTAGACTTAACATTGGACCAAATAATTAAGAGTATTCAACCAAATGCCAAAAAGGATAACCAAAGATATCCACCCAATGAATAAATAATAAATAAAAAATAAATGTGTCCAAGTCACTTGGCACCAAGTCTGTCCTTCCCCTATTGTAATAATATTCCGATGAAATGTTTCCATCTTACAACCTTCAAAAGACAACACTAGGATGAGAAATTGCAATTATGGAGAATTTTCTCAGCCAAATACAAGAAAGGATTACTCCTCGTCTTATATCCAAGGGTGGGCTACTTCCCATAGGTGAAGAAACCCGCTTGCATCATCGAGACGATGACCTACAAGGGGAAAACATATCTTTTATGGATTTAAATTTTGGTGGGGCTTGAAATGCTCCCACCTTACCATCAAACCAAGACATCAATGAAAAAAAGGTCAAAAGTAAATTTGAAAACAAAATGCTAAGTAAATGACATCAGAATATTCCTCATATGCATATTGTATTCCCCATTTATTCCAAAGTCAATGCACCAAAAATACAGATAATGCAGACCTATATGAACTTGCTTAAGCATGTTATTTTTTCACCATTCTCTAATGATATTACTCACCAACCAATGTTTGCACTCAACATGACTTGAAACTTCAAAAATGTAAACATTCACCATTCAAATTTCAAGAACTTCACTCAATATCTTGATCAGGTTCACTTCCCACAGGTTGATCCACCACCTTGAGGAAGCAATGTGGCACACATAGGCACTAAGCTTAAACTTATGATACCCAATGGTCATGACCTGTATGCACATATTACAAATTCAAACCCAACCCATGTCCTCCTTAATATGACATAAGAGTGGGGGTGGCAATGAAGATAAAGTCATGCAAGGTGTATGTTGTGCAACTTTTCACAACTTAAACCCCTGCCCACTTCCATCCTCATGAGTACAACTACTGGGGGGTAGAGGTCCAAGTATGAAAGGTGTACAACAAGGATGAGGGAATTCAAAGGAAAAAATTCGATGGTATGAGGAGTAATTGAGTCATAGACATGAAAAAGAAGATGTTGTAGGAAAACTTAGTTCCAAATAAATGTTAAACAGAAATGATGCATATAACCATATATTTTTTGAATAGGAGTCTCACAAGAGAAGTAATATAGACCACCCTGATGGATGCATGGTTTAGGGATAAAACAAAGGTAAACCATTTGAAAACCTTGGTTTAGTTTCTTTTGATGATGCCACAAATAGAAAAATTCAAAATTAGTACTTGTTGGATATGCATACCTTATGAGATGTTCACCAGATAGGGAAGAAACTATACATATGAAAAAGTTTAGGTGTCAATGCATTGGTTAATTCACATTTGAGCATCAAATTTTTTGTCTTTTTTAGCCTCACCTGAAGATACAAAATAAAATCATCAAGGATAAATTTAAATTTCCCATTCAATGTTGAAAGGTGTATGTTTCTCATCTTCGCTTCTTCAAATTTAACTTAAATTGACCATTATTTAATGTTATTGTTCTGTATGGAATAGATCAGTTGACATAGTGTTTGAGTTTATTGCGTTCATGTGATATGCAATTGCTGCAGAAGGGTTGAAGGAAGTAACTAGGTGGTGGAGCAAGTGGGAGTGATGACATCAAAATGCACAAATCAATTACTGGAAGCCACACAAATACAACTAGCATTTAAGCCTGATGTTAAGGGGAATTGTTGCAACATTAATTTTCATGGTTGCTAGAACAACATGCCTCCATGCCTCTTGATGATAGTCAAATTCCTTCAACTCCAAAATCTAACTGCTTTTTTTTGTTAAAAGGCCTAAACTAGAGTCTGACCTGAAAAATAAGTATTCCTATTACATTTCACTTCATTATTCCATTACAAGCACATTTACAATTCTCCATTCATCATTTCATTACAACCACATTTACAGTTATCCCTTCATCATTTCATTACAACCACATTTTAGTTCTCCTACTCATTAATGGATATTAATGCAGTTTGATTTTGTACCACTTACAGAACTAAAAATCCAGACCCAGATCTCGATGGAAAAAGCCATGATGGCCTCCAAAACATTTGTGTTATAAACCATGGAATCTACACCATTTCATTTGAACACTTTTATTCTTATTCCACTAACCCTCAAACCCTAACGTTAGAAAAGTGTTATACATAATTTTTTTCACACTCCAAGTCTCATATCCTAAGGGTCGTACTTTGTGTCATCAAATGTCGCAAGTGTCGCAAAGTGACGAAAGATGTTAAAAACAATGTATTCACCAGGAAAAATGTTCATAAGCATCCCTAAAGGAAGAAGAAGACTTGTCTTTAATAAATTTTGAAGAACTTGTCCAAAACCATGTTTGCAAGCCCAACAGTACTTTTAGCAGACAAACCTGTGTTGGTAACCTTTTGTCTAACTAGTGACTAGCACTCGCACTATGCCTTTGGTTAGGAAAATTCACATTGGCCCTCTTCAAGAAGTTTTTCCTAAAATGGAGGAGAAGCTTATCCTACTAGAAGTCTCGAGAATGGTTACGTGGCTGTAGTTGAATGAGGATTAGAGCGAGACTTCCTATTCCTGGTTCTTAATCCTACTTTCAGGGATATTCCCCCTGAAATGTGGAACCTCTCCCTCCTATTATGGATCCTCAACTCCCTCTCCTTCTATATAAATAAAACCCCTACCATCTACTTTTAGTTAGCTATTGTTTGGATATTGCTTGGTTACCTTCCTATGTTGAAACTATGTCTGAATGTTGCCCACTTTTCTAAGGAGAAAGGAATTCTTGAAGGTCTTAGCTAGGACATGGAAACTCATCCAAAGGAGGCTTCCAACATCAACGCTTAAGTGGTTGTATGCTTCCCTTAATTTTTATTTATAATACATTATTTGTTTTTTTTCCATAGGTGTGTAAATCATTACTCATTTAGTGTGATACCCCTTGATCTGTCACATAGTTTATATTAGAATGAATTATGCTATGCATGCCTTTGTCGTCTCTGTTTGATCTTCCTTGCAGGTATTCATCCATGCGGCATAGAGAGGATTTAACTTGGAAGTGAGAATATCAAGGATGACATCAATGAATGTTAGCATTAGAGTGAGGTAGGTCATCTATCCTCCTTTATATTTTCTGTTATAAACTAGGAAAGTTTGCACGTATTTGTCTAGTTTGTTGCTAGATCCTCCCATAGGGCTAGAGGGATAGTTTTTGTCTGCAGAAAATATTGACTACACAAAAAAATCGGGACTCCGTTGGGGAGACTATAACCCTTCAAACCTCATTTTTATGTTTGGTATTTTTTATTAGTTTGACCAACCTCCTTGTCATCTGTGATTTAGGGTCATTTTGGGTCTGTATTCTGAGTAATTCATTATTTAGAGTGTCAAGTCTAGATCTCTCTTTGGATTTCTCTTCATTTTCCTAAGCTTTTCTTACTCGGTACGCATTTTGTCAGAAACAGTCGCATTTTCAACGCTCATTTTTCTCATTATAGTCACACTGAAGACTTTATGAGCCTGTCAACATGGGTTTTAGCATTGATCCACCTTATCAGCGCGGTTTTTTACCATAAAAGTAGTGTTGATCCAAAAAGTGAGATTTTTTAGGGTTTTTATCAGAAATTTATAGTGTGTCTTGATCTCTAAATTGTTCTCCTACTCTATCTGTATATAATTTTCCATTATTTTTGTTGATTTCTTATTAGTTTGCAAAAGCCCATCCCATTGTTTAAAGTAGTGAAAGTGAGTTTTGCTTGAGTCTTTAGTTATTGGGTCAATTGAATTTACTGTTTGTTGCTTGTATGTGTGGAACGAATACTGATTTATTGTTGGTTAAAGCATTATTGATTATTTTAAGAACCATAAAAGAAACTGCATTTGCATTTTCTTAGCTTTCATCTCAAAGTTTATTTTTTGAATTGCATTAGATTACATTGCATTGAAAGGTAATTTTTGGGATTATCATTGAGCATAGATTACATTTCTTAGTGTTGAAAGCTGAAAAGTGCATTTTCATACATTGAGAACAAAAGTAAAAATAAAATACATTTTAATTTTGGTAGGTGCATTGGAATAGTGAAAGCGAAAATTCTAGTTAGGAAGCTTTGTTTGTTGCATACTTGATCGTTGCATCAATGTTTGCGTTTTTTCCCTACACTAGATAGCTTTCATTGAAATGAAAAGAATATTTTTTTCTAATATTAGTTGCATCATATGTGTGTTCAGGTGACATCGATTTTTTAGCCTTAAAGGTGAAAGTTAATTGAACATTAACTTAAAATTTACCTCAATTAACCTAAAGATCATTTGGAAGATTAATAAAAACATTTAGAGGTCTAGGATAGAGATGTGTTCCAACGTCGCTAAATGTAGGAGTTTTCGTTATTTACTGACGTTGTATCCCAAGGGTGAAATCTCATTCCACGTATGGAAATGTAAAGCATCATTTTCCTGTACTTTCGGGTATATAGGAGGTGCGCCATGCATGGTATGTATATGGTAACGCTCTCGTCGAACGGTTATGCATTAGACAACACTACTATGGATTGGATTCCGACGTACCATCGTGTATATTTTGGGATTCCCTAATAGGTTGTTATCCATCCATAGTTGACCGAATCTGCCTTCTTGTATACCATGATGCACCAAACACAACATTTGGGAAGATTGGATTCTGTACATTAAGTCCTTAGTTGGCCAAGGTGCATATTGCAGTTCATGGTTTCTTGGTAAAGCATTATGCCTAGTTACCCCTTTATTTATTTACTTTTGTTAAGTTATAACATCAATTAATTGACTATGTAAAAGCATCCTTCTTTTGGAAACACTCCTTAGTATATCTTAGGCTGAGACTAATGGAAATAGTTCCTGAGTTCACCAACTAAGGAAACCCCTCTGACGGGAATCCCAGTCCTTTTCCTTCTTTCGGAAATGTTGGTGCTCCCTATATGGAAACATTTTCCTTTTGTGGATTTACCATTATTTTTCCAGTTTGGTTATTTTCGAACCCTGTGGTTCTGAATGTCCATACCACTCCTCAATTGAACTCTCCTCCACCTAAATAGTATCAACCTCCAATTGAGCCTAAAGTTGGCTATTTTCCTTCTTTGTCTGTTCGGCCTTCTTCCCCTTCTTTTGGTGAAATCTTGCAAGCTAGTAACCAAATGTATAAGAAGAAGAAGAGAATGAATATTAAGAGGAAGAAAAATAAACAAAGGGCCACCCAAGCAACTATTTCTACATATGCAACTGATGTTGAAAAATCTTCCAATCAACCTCGTAAAGTGAGATTTCGTTGTAAGATCTGTAAGGGTGACCACCTTCTTTGATAATTTCCTCATATTCCCAAGATAATAGAAGTGTGGTCCACAGGTTCACATCAACCTTTGTCATCAGCCTCTGGAGATCATGTTGGTGATCAACCTTCAACTAGTGACAGTAAAGCCCATGGTAAAAAGGGAAAAGTCAAATTTCCATGTAGGTTATGTGAAGGTATTCATCATATTCACCTTTGTCCTTATATGGATGAAGCCTCTAACGTGTTGGATAACCTTACCACTTCTTAACCTCATCTTTTGACTGGTTATCATAATATTTCCCTCGATCCTCCACTAGTTGATCAAGTGATTGATCAAAACTCATCTCTAGTCAATCCCACTCTCACTAAAAGTGATATCCGTGAGTTTCTTTTTGACCAATCATTGGTCAAAAAAATGGTTGGCCCGATTATGCTTTTAGTTGATCATATATATCCTGTAGAGAGTGAATTTTGTACCACTCATGTTCTTCTAGCTTCTTCATATTCCAAATAATTAGGGGGAAATCCTCCTTTTCCCATGGTACAAGGGGGTGATCCTCATATTCCCACGGTACAGGGGGGATTCTCCTATTCCTGTAACACAATAGGACAATCCTCCCATTTTGATGGCACCCTCTCCAAGTAGTTTAGTCACTTTCTTTGATTTGATTCGACTGAAATGATATCATCTTCTTTCTTATGTGCACTTTTAGATCACGGTACAGGCTTATGATATATGCATACCTAGCACAATCATAGATGAAGATGCATTTGTTAGTATTATGTCCTTAACTAATTGGAAAGCTTTAGGTTCTTCACATTTTGTGCCAATTAACCAGAATCTGTTAGCTTTTAATAGAGGAAATAGTTAATCGTCAGGGATCCTTCCTAGGTTACCTATTACTTTGGGAGGAAAAATTGTCTATCTCAACATGATGGTTGTCAAAGTCCCTTTGGATTTTAATTTACTCCTTGGCCTTGACTATGTTTATGTCATGGGAGCTCTTGTCTCTTCTCTCTCTCATGTCATATGTTCCGCGTGTGAAGGGAAAATTGTGGCCATTGATCAACTTTCATTTGTCGGTCCTAATTGGATTGATGATCAACCATATTCCATAAATGGTCCTTGTAGGCAAGTGGCATCACCCCAACCACATGTTAATTATGTGGCCACCTGTTCCGTTCCTACGTCTACTAATTATCTAGTCAGTGATATAGTGCATCATGTAGTGGGGGCATTGGAACTTGATCTTTCCATTGCATCCATTGACATGTATCCCTTCTAGAGTGTTGTTATCCCATTTGATGAGAACCTATTGGAATATATGATCTCTTATAGGTTGTAAACAAGGTGTCATGAGGATAGTTCTTTTACTATTTCAACCTCGTTAAAAAAATAAATCGGTCCCTATAAGCATGGTTCTTGTATTGTGTCAACCTCCTTAAAAATGAATTAAGGTGTTGAAGCAGAGTTCCTTGTCTTGTTTCAAGCTCTTTTAAAAATGAATCAAGGTGTCAGAGTAGAGTTCCTTGTCTTATGTCCATCTCGTTAAAAATTGCAACAAGGTGTCGGACCAATGTTCCTTGTCTTGTGTCAAGCTCCTTAAAAAATGAATCAAGATTCTTGGAGCATAGCTCCTTGTCTTGTGTCAAGCTCCTTAACAAATGAAACAAAGTGACAGAGAATATTTCCTTTACTTCTGTCAAGCTTGCTGAAAAATGAAACAAGGCATCGTGAGCATGGTTCTTTTCGTGTGTCAAGATCATTAAAAAATGAAACAAATCCCCTTCCAATTTGAGTCTTTGATTAGATCCGGTAAATTCCCAGTTGAGTATTTCACTTTATCTCCTAAGTGAACCTTCATTCCATCCACTTGTTAGTAACCAATAGCCTACTTAGGTCAATGAAATGAAGCTTGGGGAGCATGTACCTCGAATTGAGTTATTAAGTTGGGGCATGAAAATTAATCTCAAGCATGGTTTGTCTCCATTTCAAGATTGTGTAAAAATGAAACCAAATTCAAGCATATTTTTTATTTGTTTCAAGCTTGTGTAAAAATGAAACTATTCTCATCCGACTGCTTGTGATTTCCATTTTTATCAACCTATTTTTACTAGATGAGACTTGGTTTTTTCATTCCATCATCACCGGCTCTTTGGCCAATCATAAACTTTCACTTGATTTATTTACCCTTGCTTGGGGAACATATACAATGATTGGTCTTATTAGCCAACCTCTTGACCTTTACATGTTTTGATAAAGTTCCATCATCACCGGAACTAGTTGATATCCTTTTATACCACTCATTCCTCTACATGGAGTCTCCTTTCATATCTTTTTAGACTCAAAAAATATGAAAAGATTGTCGAGCACTTTTCTTTCCAAAATCATAAAAGTAAATGAAAATACATCTACTTAGTATAAGTTTAACCCTTTTTCGGACAGAAATAGACTAGCTACAAAAAAGGAGTACCTTAGTTAAACATGGATAAGAGGTTCTCTTGAGTATTTGTTTCTACCTTTTCAGACTTAAGAGACTATCTATGAAAAGGGACATATGGAGATTTATTTTTGCCTCCTTTCCCATCTCTCTAAACATGAAAAAGACGTCGATTTACCCCTCCGTCGGAATCATAAAACTGAAACGATGAAGGACTTGTCACCATGACGAGACCGAGCTACTCCTTCCTAGGGCTTGTTAAAAATACTAGGATGGATTCATCCAAAGGATGAAATTATGTGATAAGAATATGGTATCATCTTCAAGCTCGAGACTAAAAATAAAGAGGTACTCGCTCAAAATAGTGGGGAAAATTGGAAGGAAACATATATCCTATATTTTGTATAAAAGGCAACATGTTGCTCTTGAACATGACACTTATCTGTATCTCATGTCAGGTTTGGGTTATCCTCACTTCATCGCTTGCCTTACTGGGTTTTCGGAATCCATTTTCCTCTCATTTGATTATATCCTATTTTCATTATGACCTCTGATCCTATGTTGAGTCAAATACTACCAAATTTCAGAGTCGTGTCATCGATATGTTCAAGAGAAGTCCCATATGTAATTCAAACCACTTATACCCTTTTGACTTCTTTTGCAACAATCCTAAATCACACTTTCCAAATTTGTAAAATCCTATGTTTTGTGTCGATGATGTGGGAAACATTATGGCCCTCCTTCTACAGATCACATCCTGTCAAATCCAACTCATTATCTAGGAAGATGATCTATAAAGCTACTTTTAGTACCTTGGAGCTTGAATGCCTCAATGGAAACTTCTTTGCATTTGATGATAGGTTCACATCCTTGGCCTTCGATCAAATGATTATGTGAGTGTTCAACTTAAACTTCCTTATTCACACTCATGGATTGTGTTGTTGTACCTTGAGAGTAGTTGTCATTATTGGTGGTTTCTCTCACGTCTGTTAACAATTTACATCATTGACTGGTAATCAGGTGATTTCTACCATGTTTTACTTCAACCATTTTATTCAAATGGTTAGATTCGTACTTTGGTTAGATTGGGAAGGAGATTAAGACCTCAGGCTTCATTTAATAAATCTAGGCTATGTGGAGTTATTAAGTATTCATGATTTTACACATGATGGCTTCCATTCAGATGGCTATGCCCAAGTCGTCGATTCATACACATGATCCTCTCTATTCATATGGTTGCATCCATGTCATGGATCTATGTATTGTTAGATGCTTACACTTTGAGCATACTTACATCATAGATGTCAAATATATTGTATTATGTTTGATTTGCAGGTCTCCTAGTGGTGGTTCTCCAAATTCCTTGCCTTGATTTGTAAAACATTTAAGCCATCACTTTGCATTTTGACTTCATGCTTTAGGGAGCATATATTATACAGTACTTTGTCACACTCCCAGTCTCATATCCTAAGTGTCGCACTTTGTGTTGTCAAATGTCACAAGTGTTACAAAGTGACGAAAGCTGTAAAAAATAATGTATTCACCATGAAACATGTTCAAAAGAATCCCTAAAGGAAGAATAAGACTTGACTTGAAGAAATTCTGAAGAACTTGTCCAAAACCTTGTTTTGCAAGCCCAGTTCTACTTTTAGCAAACAAACCAATGCTGGTAAACTTTGGTCTAACTAGTGACTAATGCTACCAATGTGACTTTTGATAAGAAAATCCATGTTGGCCCTCTTCATGTAGTTTTTCCCAAAATGGCGGAGAAGCTTCTCCTACTAGAAGTATCGAGAATAGTGAGATGGCTGCAATTGAAGGAGGATTAGAGTGAGACCTCCCATTCCTATTTGATCCTACTTTCATGGATCTTCCCCTTGAAATGTGGAACATCTCCCTCCTTTTATGGATCCTCAACTCCCTCTCCTTCCCTATAAATCAAACCCCTATAATCTACTTTTGGTTAGATGTTGGTTGGTTATTTCTTGGTTTCCTTCCTATGTTGAAACTATTCTTACATGTTGCCCATTTTTCTAAGGTGAAAGGAGTGCTTAAAGGTCTTCTCTAGGACTTGGAAAATCATCCAAAGGAAGCTTCCAACATCAAGGCTTAAGTGGTTGTATTCTTCCCTTACATTCTATTAATAATACATTATTTGTTTTCTTTCCATAAGTGTGTAAATCATTACTCATTTAGTTTGATACTCCTTGATCTATCACATAGTTTATGTTAGAATGAATTATGTTATGAATGCCTTTGTCATCTCTATTTGATCTTCCTTGCAGGTGTTCATCCCCAATGATGTACAGAGGATTTAACTTCGAAGTGGGAATATCGAGGACATCGTGAATGAATGTTAGCATTAGAGTGAGGTAGGTCATCTATCCTCCTTTTAAATTTCTGATATAAACTAGGAAATCTTGCACGTATTTGTCTAGTTTGTTGCTAGTTCCTCCCATATGGCTAGGGGGATCGTTTATGTACGCAAACAGAATTGCCTACACAACAAGAATAAAAAGAAACGAAAAAATAAATATGAAGACAAAACCAACCGTTATCAAAATTGAGATTGAGGAGGCTTGAACTCTTGCAACTGCTTGAATTTCGCCCATGGTTTGACCCATACTTTGGCTACATACAACTTGGTTTTGGAGCCTTCCTTGGTCTCTATTGTGAGAAAGTATAGCAGGTCTGAGACCACTTTTTCCTAAGCTTTTACCACATTGGAAAAAAAATACCAACATTATGTTGCATGTTGTATTCATCGATGGCAAAGCATCCCATGTCTTGAATCTATTTCTTGTGTTCAAGATATGGTATGTCGTGGATTCCCCCAACATGAGTGGAAGAATCTACCATTTTGAAGAGACATGCAAACAATAGTATCAGGAATGCCATTGTTTTACTATTCCTCAACATTTTCATTTGAATCGACATCCTCCAAAACATGACAACTATCAACATCATTTCACAAATTACTCATCTATCCCTTTCTTCCTCGTCTTCTTCTTGCACCCCCACGGGCTTGAGAAGTCTAGTATTCTTTATTGAGGCCATGGGACTCTTCTATTTTAGAACCATTGAAATGCAAGTGCAATTCATGTGAAATAGGCATACTCTTTTGTTTCTAATGTTGTGAAGAAGAACAACATGTTGCTTCAGAAAACATTTCCTATGCAAGTGCAAGTACAAGACAAAAGTGGGGAACTTGTATTGAAACGATTTCTACCAGAGGATATTTCTATTAGTTGTTTCTACCCTTCAATGAATTTGAGGAGGCCGAAATATAGTCTTGCTGCAATATTGGGGCTGCTCGCATTGAAGTACAAAAATAACAAATCGATGAATTGTTTGATTGTCGTTTTCACGGGAGACGATTCTAAAACTGACGAATTCTCTAATTGTCATGTTCACGGGCCACCATTCCATTCATAATTAAAATTTCATCCATTGTAACTGAAGAGACATATGTCAATTTATAAGGAAAAGGGAGACCAGACGAATGTCACTCTAATTCACTTAACAATTGTCGACAAGATAAGAAAAGTGCAGATCAAAATGGATAGTGAACTGATTCAAAAGAAATGCCTATCAACATAAATATAAATTACATACATAATTATTTACAACATTCTATTCCACCTATTATCATTAGTTGATATAATTTTATCTGTTTTTCTCTGCAACCACATTGATTTCCCTTTAAGCACTTGAATCGGAGGAAAGAAGAAAAAAGGGGAAAAACCTTCACCAGACATGATGTAATGTTTCATCAAAACAAACATGCAACTCAGAGGCTTAGGAAAGGTCACAACGTGCCTAAACATATGTCACCCTAATAGTCATTATGATTAACTTTAAGTAGCTTTTTGACCATCCTTCTAATGTGTAATCATGGCAATCATGAACGAGAATTTTTTCTACTCATTAATTATTTATCCTTCAAAGTGTAAGCATGAAATAAGAAAATTTTAATAGACCATTTATTAAGGTAAAAATTCCAAATCAATATTTGAGGTATAATAATTATTTTGTTAATATATTAAAATTATAATCGATTAATATGACTAGTGTATGGATGTAGCATGCATCGAGAGGTATCAAATCTCTTTAGTTACAAACTTTTTTTAAAGTGTAAAATTTGAAAATAAAAAGTTGTGTCTCTCTAATCCTTGACAGATCTAAATGAATATGTAGCAGTGCTTTCTCTCTATATAAAAGAACCAAAATATAAAATCCTCAGACTACTTTAATCATTTCGATCATAAAAGTTTCTTTATGTGATATGCAAATATTTTCTTAAAACAATATATAATAAATACATAATTGACATTAAAATATTTTACAACATGTGCATTGAAACATTTTATTATGGACTATATTGTTCATATTAAAATGTTTTCATATTAAAATATTTTATTGATGACTGACATTTAATTTTTTTATTATTATAATTATTTTAATTTTACATATTAATTTTATAATTAATAATTAATGAATTACACAACTCCCTAATATTATTAATATTTACAAATTATTTGATATTTGTTTTTTTAACTCTATTAATTGTTTCCTTCAACATTGATTTTTCTATTATATACAA
Source organism: Pinus taeda (assembly GCA_000404065.3). Taxonomy (NCBI): domain Eukaryota; kingdom Viridiplantae; phylum Streptophyta; class Pinopsida; order Pinales; family Pinaceae; genus Pinus; species Pinus taeda. Next base: position 53,542 of record APFE031580480.1, on the reverse strand, counting down.
TATTAAAATATTTTCTTTTCATTTTTTTCTTATATATAGAGATATATGAAGTTGGTATCGATATAAATTAGCTAATATAAAACAAGTATGCATGAAGGGTGGTAAGGATGAGGAGCACTAGGGAGGCATCGAATCTCCTGTCATTGACACCAAGCTTCATCAGACCTTTGAGGCTCTTGATGATCATGTTTCTAGAGAGCTGTTGCTCTGGTGTAAATCCAATCATGCCAATGGTTGCATTTGATTCGCCTTGAAGTTTTTTATACCTCTTTCAATATCTCTAATATCCACTGTCCTTTTTGATGTGGGGAGGGAGGATGTTGTATGTGAATCACAAAGGAATGATAGCCTAAACCTTTTTGCACATACCTGAACGTGTTTGAAATTTACCTCATGGAGTTACGAAGGCAGAGATCCACTCAACTGATTTTACATTTGATGAACAAATCCACTTTGAACAATGTAAACTTTGAAACGAAAACTCTAGCAAAAAAAACCCCAAAAAACATGAAAAACAATGCTAAAAATGAAAAGTGTGTATACTGGAATGAAGGTTTTTTTTAGGGTCAATTTTCAACATTTTTCTGAAAATGGCAGTAAAACTAAATTTTTCTGTGCAAAAAACAACTATTTTTTAGGAAAAAAACAAACTAATGTGTTTGGTAGAATAACATTTTTCTTTCCTAGGTATAATTTCAACATTTTTTAGTAATGACGATACAAATAAAATAATGGGATCCGAAACACATTAAAATTCTATCAGTTTTCATCCATGTTGTTAAACATATAATAACATGACACTAAAGATCGCTAAAATTCTAATTGTTTTCAACCATAACATTAAAGATACAAAAAAGTTTGGAAAGTTTTCAACCACAAAATTAAAAAACCATGACATTATGAACAAATTACATGACTAAATTAATCAAAATCTCATTACTTGTAGATTGAATGAAACATACATTATATATCTAGGTTATTGTTGCATTGTAGATATTATAAACAATAAAAATCATCATAATTAAAACATATAATCCAACAAACATAAAAATGACTCATAAATTCATTTAACACCATATGGAAGTCAAAACTTTTATTCGAGATACGATGCAAACATCAGTTATATAAACTTTCTTAGACAATTATTCAAAATCACTTATATTTTCTTGCACGCCATCAAAATTCACATCTTCAGATGAATCACTGTATGCAGATGAAGATGTCCCATATTCTTCTCTTTCATCAACTAGTGCCCCATCTGAGTCCACATGCATGCCCACCATTTCAGGTTTCAAATTTCTTCTCTATCTATGACTGGTTTCAATAGACTCACGTATCAACTTTGTTCCTTGTGGTAACAACCTCTTCAAAATCTCTATCGTGTTGAAGTGAAGATTTCCCCTCTTTGTTAAATTTATGTCATAAAAACTTATGTCAACATCCTCAAATTTTAAGAGGTCTGCACGGTGACGATTTATATTTGTACCCTTTCTTTTTCTCTTTCCACCATTTTTTTTATCAACTACCATCTCTAGCATATACACACCATTGAATGGGTGTGTATTTGTGGCATACCAATGTACTTCAACACCTGCAACATCTTCATTTTCTATAATGACCTTTATAACCTTAGCAACCCAAAATGGATAGCATTGGGATCTCTATCTGCTAGGACTGCGATCATGCAACCATCCTTAACATCCATTACTAAACCCCTATAAAGGTCTTCCATGGCTTCACGTTATGCACGAGATCTTCTAGAACCAATAGACATTTATCTTTTCTCTGCCTGTGAAGAATTAATAATACCTTGAGATTGTTGTTGTTCAACAATGTTTCTTTCCTCATGTTCATTTGACACATTTTTTGGCCAAATAAATGGATTTTTCAAACATATATTTTCATTTGTTGTTCGTGAAATGATATCACTTTGATTATTGAAAAAGGACTCTCATCAAACTGAATCAACAATATCAAGGTACTCATATGTATATCTAATACATTTTTTATTTCTTCTAGGCAATCAAGATAATTTATATCTCTATTTTGTCTACGTGCATTATGAACTTCAATAATTGATTGTAATAGCAATAAATTTGATGTAAATATTAGACAATCTGGAATGAACTTCAAAAATGTCAAACTTGATGATGGTGCCCATTATGTAGTGGCTGAATACTTCTTTCCCCATATTAGTGTTTTCCCATCATTTTTTTTATACGAATTTGATGTTAGAAGCTAACGTCATTAAGTTGTTCAATGCATTTCTCCTCACCATGCGATCCCAAAATAAACCTTCGCATGCCAACAGTTTTTTCCAACACATCAAAAGTAGGCTCTAACATGTATGACTTCTTAATACATTCAATTAATGATGACAAGCTCCCAACTTCCTTCGACCTCAATGTGACTGAAAAACGACTGAACATATGATCAATATGGTCATGAGTGTGCCCAACAAGAAGGAAACCAACATTTAGCTTATGAAAAATTATCAATTCAACAAACATGTTTAAATATCAAAAAGCAATTTGATTTTTGTTTTCACAACAAGTTTGATCCAATTATAGATAAAAAACTTCAGGAATATTACCAGACCAATGAGAAAGCACGTCATGAATTACGGTTATTGTCATATTTGCATCATTATGAATATTTGGAGCTGTGGAGTATACCCTTGGCAACATTTTCCCATTGAAGGCCATACAACCGACCAAGTGATAATGAATAAAAATTTCCTCTTGTAAATTTTTTGTGTGCGAACAAAATATGATAGAAGTGTTTTCTTCTGGTCCATACCATCAATTATCAAACCCAAATATTTATTTGGACTATCATAACACTTCTTTCAATGCTTGTACAAATTTTTCCTTTCACTTCTTTATTGTTCGCGATGCTCTTGAAGTGATTTGACAATGGAGTCTAAACAACATAAAAGAAATACATTAAGAAATATGTTTTCATAGTTGATGACTATACAAGTTTAAAAGTCAAAGTTATGAACACTTACCTCTTTTTGACCCTTCACATTTATCCCTTTTTTATTTAAGAGAAGCACATGTACTGCAAATCCCCATCCTCGTCTTCATAGGAATACGGACATTGTTGAATTATTTCTTCCATATCCTCACAAAATATTGATACGATCATGTCCCTCATCACCTTCTGCATATTCTTTGTATAAGTTGTAGATTTCTTGTCTTGAGAAATTATCTAGAATATGTATTGCCTCTATATTTGGCATACACTCTCCATGCTTTGAAAATAAATCTTTCATCCATGACATTGCAGTATTTGATAATGGCCTAAACTATCATTTATGATGTACTTTTGAATAAAATGTGGGATCATTTTCCAAATTTCCTTGGATTATTGACAGATGAAAAATACCCATTGAATGAAACATTTTGAAATCCTTTCTACAGATAAATAAAGACCCAATATGAGAATCATAACCTGACAATGTAGATTGTATGCACCCCACTAAATATTAATTTTGCATGCTTTTATTCATTGGAAAATATCTCTTCCTTTTCTCTAATGAAAACTTGAAATCCATATGTTTCGAGCAATCTTTTTGAAAACATTCACTTGAAATGAGAGCATTGATAGAACTTCTTCTCATCAGATATTTTGCTCTTCCTTGTGTATAACAAGAACATCTTGGATTGATACAAAAAGGTCTGCTCCTACTCCTTGGTGCAATATTTCTTGGCAACATCTCCATCATTGGATCATCATTTGCATAAGCATTTTCATCATGAATATGAGGAATGTTATCTTGGATATGATCATCTATGATGTTGAAATACTGACTTGGAGGATATTCTTCATCTTGCCCTTATTCAGTGATACTCTCATAGTCCTTAGAATTAGGACTAAATGTAAGATTTGACTTGAATTTTATTGAATATTCTTCATCACGTGCATTGTCAGTGTTGCTCTCATAGTCCATAGGATTAGGACTACGTTGAAAATGTGACTCTTTACTTACTGAAAATTCTTCATCTTGCCCTTCATCATTACTACTCTCATAGTCATTAGGATTAGGACAAAGTGCTTCATCATGTCCTTTGTCACTATTGTTCTCATAGTCCTTATGATTAGGACTAGGTGGAAAATGTGACTCTTGATTTATTGGACATTATTCATCCTCACCTTCATCATTGTTGTTCTCACAATCCATGGGATTAGGTCTAAGTGGAAATCGTGACTCTTTATTTATTTGAAATCTTCATCATTCCCTTCATCATTGTTGCTCTCATAGTCCATAGTATTAGGACTAAGTGGACACCGTGGCACACTATTCATTTGAAATTATTCATCATGTTCTTCATCACTGCTGCTCTCACAACCCATAGGATTAGGACTAAGTGGACACTGTGACACTTTATTCATTTGAAAATCCTCATCATGCTCTTCATCACTATTTCTCCCATAGTCCATAGGATTAGCACTAAGTGAACACCGTGACACTATATTCATTTGAAATTATTCATCATGCTCTTCATCGATGGTGATCTCATAGTCCATAGGATTAGGACTAAGTGGAAACCATGATTCTTTATTTATTTGAAAATCTTCATCATGATCTTCATCACTGCTTCTCTCATAGTCCATAGGATTAGGACTAAGTGGAAACCGTGACTCTTTATTTATTTGAAAATTTTCATCATGTCTTTCATCAGTGCTGCTCTCATAGCCCTTAGGATTAGGACTAAGTGGAAGATTTGACTGTCTATTCATAGTGGAAGAATTTCCGTTATATTCATCAATATGAATAGAGTTGTTATGCGAAAAATATGTTGATGCTTCACAAAGAGAAACTTCACAATCAGAAGAATCCATTCATTTCAAACAGAAGAGATTGAATGATACAAATACACTCTCTCCTAATGATAATATATAGCTTAAACAATGAAAAATTTTGTACAAAGTTTCGCTCCAAAAATTTCGTTTCACGTATTTTCCTCCATAATTTTATTCTACAATTTATTGAAAATTTTTAACTCAAATTTTCTTATGAAATAAGTATTTTAAAAATAAATCTTTAAATTAAAATTCTAAACTAAATATTTATAATTAAATTATTTTTTTACTTAAACTATATAATATTTACTAGACAATTGAATGTTTTTAAAATTTTATTATATCTTCTAAAACAAATTAATCCCACATTCACCATGTGGTAAAACAATTTCGTAATGTTCACTTTATCATAATTTACTATATCACCATAAAAAGAATTATATGTTAAAGTCTTTATAAAACAAATTAATCCCACATTCACTATACGGTAAAACGATTCCGTAATGTTCGTTTTATCATAGTTCCTATATTTCCATAAAAAAATTTAGATGTTAATCTAAAAAAAAAAAAAAAACTAATTAGTCCCACATTAACCGTGCGGTAAAACAATTCCATAATTTTCACTATAACGTAAATTTCATTATCACTATTCCTCACATCACATCAAGGTTTTCCGAGGTTCGTTAAAAGACTTGGAGTGAATTTGTGGAGTAGCTACATTATTATCAACAACATATTCAATGGAAGATTATTGCATTTGGAAGGTTAGTTTCCCTTTTGCTGTGTGCACGTTTTAAAATTCAATAGGTTTAATGATTTTTTTTTAGAAATTAGAAATTTAGATGAGATAGATTTACACACTATGTCTGCAGTGAGTGTGGTGGGCCCGATCATGCTCATCGTGGCCCAACGGACCCGTGGGGGCAGGGTGGAGGGGCTAGTCGCCCAGCCTTCCGTCCCACCCTAGCAGCCCAACAACACATCAGGGTGGCGGGCTGATTCTCGAAATCGGCTTACCACCCCGATGGGATGTTGTGTTGTCAGGGTGGGCTGGGGAGCTGGGTGCCAGCCGCAGTGCCCTAGCCCAGCTTCCTACTACAATCTGGGGTGGGGCGAGGGGTTGGGTGCAATCGGCTTGCCACCTGTGGTGGACCATTAAGCTGCGGGGGTGGGGTGGCAGGGGGCTGCATGATTGGGGCCGCTAGGTTGTGTCAATTGGGGGCTGCACTTTTTTATTTCTTATTTATTTATTTATTTTTTAAATTTTAAATGGTTGTGTTTTACAAAATTATTTATCATTTATCATTTTGTTTCTTAAATTAAGTTTTTTTTTTTGTAATTTACTGATTTACATATATGTGTATTTTTTTGTAGGAAAATGGCATCAAAGAAGATTTCTGTGAATCTTTTTGGACCAAAGACAACTAAAATTAAAGGTGGATCCTCAAAAATCACTGTTGAACGAACTAAACCTGAGCTAATAGCTACAAATCTATCAAGTGCCTCAAACGATAATAAGCCGATTTCATACTAGAAGAAATCAAAAGAAGTTAAACTTCCAAAAAATGTATGGTATGTGAAAGAAAGAGAAGGCGAAGATGTGCATATATATCTATATGTTGACATCCCTAATGATAGTGAAATGTATGAGGTGTTGGGAAAGTTCAGAGACATGTGTTTGTTATCGGACACTGAAGTTGTTTATATACTTACAAAATTGCCCAAGTCACATGACAAGATTAAATATTAGTTATCATATTCATTGTATAACATGAGAGAGGTCTCTACAAAGTTGTCTAAACAAATTGTATACGAGATTGCATAAGATGTTGTAAGTATTGTCATTTATATTAGTGTTTTTCATTATTATAAGTGTCTTATTATATTTTATATCTTATTTTTTATTGACATATGATATTTTGTTTGACATAATTTGTTGAAAGTCTTTCAATTATGTTGGGAGCCATTCATTTCATAGAGAAAGATATTATGGATGTTGTCAGCAGTTTCTACTAAGGGTCAGAATAAGATATGGCAAACAAGCAAAAATTAGTAATTCATAATGCTACAAAACTACATCCAAGGGATCAGAAAAAAATGCCTCTAGTGAATAGATATAGCAAAGGTAGACAGGTTACTATTGAAGATGAGGAAGTTGAAACCGACACTGAAGAATATGTTGCTGTTAGTGAGGATGAAATTGGAACTGATGTTAGAAATGAGACGAGCCATAAAAGATAAAAGGTAATAATGTCAAGGAATGTCTCTATTCTAGTTAATGATGAGAATGTTAGGAGGAAGAAAAGTAAAATTAAACATTCTCAAGTAGTCATTACCAATAGTGAACATCCTAGTGAAACTGCAATAGAAAGCAGGGAAATCATTACACCGGGAGCTGATTTAGAGGATGGAATTATTAAAATAAAACAAAATGTCATTCGACAGAACTTGACAAAGAGAAACTTAATTGAGGGTGGTTGTAGATTTTAGCTTAATGTGACACAAATCTATAAGGCAAGTTAAGGACAATGTAAATATCAAATCAGAAAGCCACACCACTTGCATGTTCACAACTTGAACACATCAATGAGGTACAATCCATATGATCATGTCGTTAATTATGTGCTTCTTGTTGATCCAGTTCAAGTTCCCAACAAAGAAGCATTTGATAAGTCAAAATATTTTGAATGCAATTATTATGTGCTTGGTGAGAACCATTCTGTAGAAGATCAAAGGCAATTGATGGAGAAATATCCCAATAATCTACATTTTGAAACAATGAAATGTATCATTTATGTTGGTTTATCAAATAAAAAAGCAAATTTATTGGCATGGGATCATAATTCAAATAATGAATATAGGATGTCTATGACTTTCATCCAAAGGATTTATTTATTCAGAGTGAATTTGAAGAAAAATGTGGTGGCGATAAGATAAATGTTACTGTAGATTTCCGAAAGGAATGTTGTTTAGAAATAGGCTATCAAATTGAGGAGAAAATCAGTTTAAGAGGTGACATAGTAAATACTCATATATTCAGAGGTATTGATAGCATTTTCCAGTTGGCATTTAGAAATGGAGAGATATGGCAAATGGTTAATGATATTTTTAGCATGTGGGAGAACATTGGCATTAAAAAGTAGAAGGTAGAAAGATTTAAACCATTGATATGTAGCAACAGTAAATTAGGTCCTAAAATGAAGCAGCTTCAAGAAGATATGACTTTCACACCTTGGAGACAAATGCAAGGAGTGAAGCATGAAAAACTTGTCAAAGTAATATTATGTCATATGAGGTGAGGGGAATTATCATTGGAGGAAATGTTTAAGGAATTTCAAAAGTAAGTTTGTTGAATTATTTTTACTTATTTCTAGATTATAATTTTCTTTTAAATATAAAATATTGTTCTTGGTAGTATTTGTTATACATATCATTATATTAAATTTGTTTACTTTATCTATTCAGTCACAAAGTTTACATGAAAATACAAGAACAAATGGTTAAGCTATTGAATGAAGATAGTTGGGATGATGTTGTAAGCAAATATCCAGATTCAAGTTCTACATCAACACTAAAAGATTTTTATCTTGTATTTAAAAAGGTATTTTGATTTATTACATTCATTTTTATTCATTTGTATATTATTTTTATTTTATAATTTATGCATATATTTGTTTATTTTATCAAAGATTAGGAAGGACGCAAACGGAAAACCAGATAGTTTCAGAAACTTTATTGAAAAAATTAAGATCAAAATACTGAAGAAGCAATGTCTTAAGAATGTTGAAATTGATCCAACTCTTACTCATTTCATTTGGAATGGGCTTGAGACTATTCAATATCAAGTAATACAAGGCGACTATGAATACATTTCTAAACGCATACCTAAAAGGGATTATTCCCTAGTTATTGTAGATATTCCCCATGGTTTCAATATCCTGAACATTGACTATGACAGTGACCCTTATACTTATCAAGCTCTTAGTAAAGTGGTTGTGGGATTTGAATAAGTCACATCATCACCATTATGGAGAATTGTGAAATTTCATTCAGACACACAATTGGCAATGTTATTGTCAAGCTTCAAGGGGAAAACAAACTCAATGATGCAACTTACATGGTAAGACGTTGAAAATGCATGTTTGATTAATATTAAAAAATTCATTTATGTACAAGTTAATTAAAGTTTTACTATTTCATGTTACAGGAAAAAATCAAATCTTATTAACCATGAATGTCAACCATTTATAAATGATTTTGAGTTCATCCATATTAATAATTGGGCAAAAGATGATAGCTATATGTCTCTGCTTTTTAATTGTGTAGATGGAAAGAGTCAGAGCCAAGTACTGGTTTATGATGTTGTTGTGAAAAAACTAACATATGAAGACAAAGAAGAGAAAAGAGAGATAGTTAAGATTTATCAAAAACCATAGTCAGTGATTAACTATCTTATAGACATATGTTCAAATGAAGGAGATTGGGTACTAGATTTATTTTCTGGGTCATGTAAGTTTTATTATATAGAATTGAATTTCAATATCTTATTTCTTAATTTATATGTCATTATACTAATTTACTTCATTATTTCTTTTATGCTTGACAATTGGGTACAACACTAGCATGTTGCCTACAAAAGGAAGTAATTGAATTGCAATTGAAAAAGATCCACTACAATGCAAATTTATTCAGCAAAAAATTAATGCTCTTCAATTTTTTCTAGATGCAATGCAAGAAATTGGGTTGAAGAAAGGGTATTTTAGTCAAACACATGTGGGAAAAAGGAAAAGGAACCTCAACCACCATTACATGCAAATATTGGAAAGGCATACATTGGGAGGTTCACAGACATCATAGACCATTAGAGGAGGAAAACAAGCAAAATGAAGCAGAAAATATTGTGGGAGAAGACAATGATGAAACTCTAGAGGATGAAGAGTTTGGATTACATGATATTGTTGATTAAATTTAAGTTATGCTTGGAAATCAAGCTCATTTTTTGTAACTATCAATTAGTTGTACTTGTAATGTTTTTTACTTTGACATTTTATGAGAAGAATAAGCATTTAATTAATGTTGTTATGTGTTTAATATTTGTATTATGTGATTTTTGCTTTAATTTTTATGTGAACCATTATTTTTTGAAAAACAATTGTGATTATTAATTATTTTTTGACATAAATTCAAAAAAAAAAAAAACACTATTATTTAACCATTTTTGTTAATTTTTCTATAAAATTGTGATTTTGACATGTCATTTCTAGCAAAAAAATATCAAAATATGTAACTTTTTAGTTATATTTATGTTGAAAATGGTTATTTTTATGTCAATTGTTAAAAATTATTGTTTTTAGAGACAATTATTTGATGTTTGAAAAATTAATTAACGATGTATAAATATGTAGAATGTCGAAACTTTAAAATATCAACCTTCTTTAAATATGCAAAACAATAAAAATGACACTATAAAAAAAAAAAAAAAAAAAAAAAACAAGAAAATATGAAGAAGACCACTTCAAAAATTGTTAAATTTAGAAAATAATTATTCACATTTAATATATTAGAAAATTTAAAGTCCAAAAATACGTCTTTTAAGAAAAGTGCATGACGTAGAATCATCACTGTTTAACATCAACATGCAAATCACTAACATTCTAAAAACTAATGTACATAAAAAAAATAAAAGTGTCAAAAATTATCCTAAAAAAACTATGTGTACTCTGCATCACCACTTTTCAAAATCGGGTCACTTTTTTGCTACCTCTATGAAACGCGTAATCGTATCAGTTCCTGTTTCAAAGTTTACATTGCTTTTGGTCGTAGATTTGCTCTACATCCCCATAGATTTGGTAGAGAAACACTATAAAACCATAGATCTCCTGGAGTTTTTTCAGATCTCCATTAAAATTGTGAAGAATATATATCTCAACATCTTGGATCTGCAACTATTTTTCTGGGGTCATGCAGATATGACATTGAACAAAGGTGAATGGTTCATAGAGTTTTCTCTTAACGCTTTTAAAGATATGGATCTAGATCATTACATTTCACAACAGTATTATAGACCTAGACTAAGGAATTTCTCCTAGATCGAGTCTAAATCTTAGATCTAGACTACTCCCACCTTTTTTACTCAAAGCACATTCTTCATAATATAATTTTGGATCAAGAGGAATTTTTTCAAAAGATTGTGAAAACCCTAAAAGGGAAATTGTTTCTCTTAGGGTTTCAGATGTCATATTTAGTGAAATATATAAAAAAGAAGGTCCAATATGTTTTATGTATACCAAGAAATATACAACACCTGATTTATGTAGGAAAATCATTGTAAGATGCCAACCAGTTAAAAGACTACAACATTAAATGTAATTCCATTATTATTATAAATTTGAGGCTATGGGTGGAGCTCCAGGAATTAGTAACCCAATTGGACTAGCTTCCTATGCTAGAACTCCTATGGGCCCAACATTATTCAAGGATTATGTTAAGGGGAAGATGCCATACTAGATGGACATAACCCAAATATATCAATCTTAGGTCCTTACATTGTTGAATAGATGGAAAAAATACCAGATATGTAGTAAATTGGTTAGAGGTAAGTGGTGATCTTTTCACATCCCTCCAAGCCAAAGTTCTCATCTGCAGATTCAATGGTTTCTAGCCCAAATCAAAATATCTAGAATACTGGGTCTTCACTAATTTTACCAATAAGTGTGATATTTACTTGTGCTCGAAGGGGTTTTTTGTGGGACCATTCGATACTCAAGAAGATATGGAATTTTGTTTAAACGAGGGACCATGCTTTTGGGGAAAGGTGGACCTATTAGTAACTGCATCTTTTCCAGATTTTGGTGCTACCAAAGATGTCATTCTAGGTGAGACTAGACAATCTCCCTCTCCCTTTTTTACACCACCGAGTGTTAGAAGGTATTAGAAACACATTGGGGAGATTTTTGAAGATGGATCAATAAAGAATTCAAAAGAATATATTTTTACTTCTTCCATGATCTGTGTAATTTAATAAAAAATATTTAAATAATATATTTAATTATTAAAGTTGTAAAATTTAAATGTATTTAGTTTTTTCAAAATTTTGAATTAATTATGTATTTAAAATACATTTCAATAAATGAAAATAACAATGTTATTAGGAATGTGTTGAATTTTACTTTTAAAATAAAACCCATATTTAATATTGCATGTATATATTAATTATGATTGGGTTTCACTTTAAAAGGGAACTATATTTTGTTAATTATTGTTGAGCGTGGAATGAATTACAACTTCATTTTGAATAAAACAATGATAAAATAACATACTGATGAGAAATTTTTTATTTTCAATTATTTTATGTGATATTTGCATATTTGATATAGAAATATTTTATTCAACATAAATATTGAAATTTTCTATATATAATTATTCCTATATATGAAGTTGATATGGAAATATAATACTTA